>VDFB02124083.1:0-21755 GCA_007258455.2 Sequoia sempervirens | reverse complement strand
GGAATAAAAGGGCACTTATAATTTTTAGTGCAATAATCATCCTAATGCATTTGGTAAAAAAATGAAAATAAAAAGTGGCAGTTAGTTTGAGTTGCCAGCCAAGGATTATATAATAATTTCAATTGTAATTAACTAAAAAAATTCCTTTCAAAAATTAAAATAGAGATGATGCAAAGGGGGTTGTACACTTAATCCCTTACTAGTAGAAATCACTAGGTTTTAGCCTTCATGTGAGCTAAATTTTTTTTGGGCGGATTCTCCTCCCCTCTTTTCCTAATGATGTAACACCAATGTAAATGTTGACCTAAACAATTTAAAAACCTCTAGAAATAGCTCAAAAAGCTATTTTGTATATTTTAATCATTTACAATTGATGACCTCCTTCCATGACATTTATATTATGTTAACCAAATCAGCCTTCACAATTAGATCTGCTAGCACAAAGTGAAAAAATTCCTACACAAATAAATTGACTTGTATATAGAGAAAAACATGAATTGCATAGAATATAAAATAGGACCTACACAAGATAAAATGTGGCCTACAGAAGAAAAAACTGTGGCCTTAAAAAATGCGCCCTCCTCTCATATTAGCCTACACAAGAAAAAATGTGGCCTCTATGGTGATTTCAACAACTTCTTTGGTGATTTATTTGTGCAAGTGGGAAAAGCTAGAGGACGTGATGGGTGATTAGGATTAGATTAATTTAAGAGGTGATTAGGTGATTGTAACATTCAACTTAAATATTTTGATTTATTTAAATTAAATGAGAAGATAAATAGCATTAGAGATTTAATTAAATATTTGGATTTATTTAATTAAATGAAGGAACTTTAGGAGATTAATTAAATAAAACTGATTTATTTAATTAAAGAAATGACTTAGGAGATTAATCAAATAAACTCAATTTCTTTAATTAAAGAGGGAAAATGGTGAGAAAGGGGATGGTTAAGGATGATATGGAATTAGTGAGTCAGGGTCAGACGCATGTGTATTTTACATATCTACACCTATATTCTTTTCTCGCAAACTAATGAGCTCATTTCAGCGTTTTAACAATTCATTGAACTAAAGCATAAAACAAATTCATACATTTTGTGCAAGTGACAAAATAAAAATGAAATTGTAATTAACAATCTTCATTCATAACTTGGAAGAAAATACACAGGAGAGCAATATTTTGAAACCAAGATTCTTCTTTATTTCTGATATTTCTTTGTAAAACCACACTTAAGATTCGTATACAGTATAAATTTCATCTTAAACTTGCTTCTAATATATCTACTAGATTATCCATTTACATTCTATTATGCTACTAGAGCGTAGTATTTACTGTGACCCTGTCTAGACTCAAAATTCTGAACTCTCTCCCTTTAAGCCATAAAATCCCCTTTAATAGGGGAGCAACAAGCACTCGGCTAAGTTACAATTTCACTTCCATTTGAGTTCATTTCAAAAACCTAATTCTAACTGACTCCTCGAAGAGCTCCCAAACGGTTTCATACGCAACCATTTGATAACAGGGGAGGACAAAAGGAGAAAAAACACGTGCAGGATATTTGTGGTAACTGTCACAGCATTCGTTGTTTGACAACAAAATATTTCATTCATATCTTCTTGAAGACTTCCACATCAGCATAAGAAAAAAAAAAGATAAACCGCAAAAATATGAAAACAAAAAGCTCCTATGAAAAGACCATGGTGTCATAAGAAAACTAAAAAATAGGAGGTGACCTTATTCAGAGTCATCAGCATCTGAAAATGCCCGACCGCTCCTTGTCCTCGATGCAATTGGAGCGATTACCAGTACATCGTCATCAGAGCTCCCATATGGCACCAGGGAATGAAGGTATTGGCCATAGTCTGATTCAGTATCAGCTTTAGCATCCGAAGGATAGTCCGAAAGCACGATAGGAGAGTTCTACTTACCTAGGCGGGCCCTATGGCTTTTCTCCTTCTTCCTGGCCTTCTTCACTGGCGATTCTAATTCCTTGCCTTTGCATTCGACCACATCACCTAGAAGGGTTCTATTCCTCAAGCGGCATGTACTCTGCACAATTGACTTCTTTTTATGGCCCCTCGCCCTCCTTTTACTCTTTGAAATCTCAGGAGAAGCCATGGCTTCTTGCTCAACTATGTCTTCACGGCACTCAAACACACTAAGCCGGCTAGACCTCCCAACAGGTGGAATTCTTGCACCAGCCTTTCCCATTTTCTTTAAAACTAGCAGAGGGGTGATTAAAAATATTTTTGACTCAGGACCCACAAGAGAAACACTCCAATCCCAATAATTGCAGATAACTCAAGCAACATAAATCCTAAATAGACCAGAGAATCTAATTTCATACAAATTTTTTCAGGGTGCAAACACTGAAAGGAAAAATTACTTCCATTTCAATATCCTTTTCTACACACCCCTTACTTCTACTGTAGTATGAAAATATAGTGTGAATAAATAGCAATCAACCTGCATTAAATAGAAAATTTGATCATGTAGAATTAATGATTTAGAATTCCATACGTGAGCGAATTGGTAACTTATCAGTTTGGCTCTGAATCTAGGTCGTTCATCTTAGAGCAATTAAAACTTCATCTAAGGTGGCCATCAACATTGATTTTTGACCATTATCAACTTGCTCCTTGAAAATAGCGAGGCTATTTAAAATGCTGCCTTGTTCCCTTCTAACCTTGATTAATCATAGCCGATCTGACAATTAGCATGTATCACCAACCTAATTCATGTTTTTCATTAATATCAGAGAAGTACATAGGGCCAGTTTCTTAGAGAGAAACTTTATTTATATGCTTCATCGCTAATCCTCCCCAAAATTTAGGGTGCAATTGAGCGATGAAGTTATTCATGCGATGATTTTCAGTCCATCGGATCATCTCGCTTTAAAACTTTATCAACAGTTCTCTAGTTCTCTCCCTATTTTCCTTTCTGATTTATGCTAAATCCCTAGGATCATGCCACATTTCCTTTTCCATGTGGTAACCATTGCCTGTGGCTGATTTACTTTATCTTTGCCCCACTCTATCAACAATGTAAACATTTGGCCGCGATCTCTAGCCCTTGGCTCAGCGGCCTGACCTTCGGTCACATTGATCCCTTCGTCCCGCATCGCTAATTCAAACCTTGCGCTTTGGATTCTATCTATGACAGGAAATGTTGTTATAGCACCAGAGTTGGACACGTACAACCTGCGTAAAAACAATGGCACAGAAGACATCGCTCATAGGATCATAACACATTAGCGAAAGAAAAAGCCCTTTAGAGGTCATCCATCACTTATCGCTAATTCAGAATGTAAGTTCTATAACAAATTGGCGATGAGCGATGAAGTTATTACATTAGGAATTTTTTCATCGCTAATTCTCCTCATATATTTTGCAAGCAATTAGCGATGAGAAAATTTGGAACATTTATAAGATCCATCACGTATCGCTTATGAGAGACTTTACATTAAAAAAATATCCGCAATCAAGCGATATACAGGGAATCACATCACATCGCTCATCGATGTTCCAAGTTTATCTCTCTATGGACATCCGCGATGAGCGATAAGAACATAGAAACAACAGCATTGCTCATCGCTGTTATAATTTTGAGATCTCAAAAGGTATTAGCGATGAGCGATGTTAAAAGAAAACATCATTCCATCGCTCTTCGCCAATCCAAGGTGTGAACCTATGAATAAATCAGCGATGGGCGATACAGCTATGAGGGCCATCAGGACTTAAGTGGTAACTTTTGAGCCTGACCACCTATAGTTGATGGACGAATTTCCTACTGGAATCATTTTTTTGGTAGCTTGCATCTATAAATTGATAGAAATTTGATAGGGATTTGTGCATTTGTTTAATAGATATTGAGTTTTGCTGATTGTTGCAGTATTTTTCATGTCTTTGACCTTGAATGCTATTATTGAAATTATAACAAAAATAATTTAAAAAGAAGTGAACTCAAATAATTTTATTGCATGAAGATTTAATGAGAAGTACAATGAAAATTTATTTAAAACTAAATTCTTATTTGTGTGTATGTCTTTGTGAAAGAAATCTATTTTTGAGCTAGTTACTATTTTGAATTCCTAACACAATCACTATCAATTACTTCCATTGAATATATACATATATCATCTATACTCATGGTGCATGACTCTCTATTATGTTCACATTTCACGGTCTTCTAATTTTTTGATTCGTCATCTAATTTCTTCTCTTCATTAGTTAAAATTCACTTTACAAGATATGTTGGTGCCTTTTTTAGTTTTCTTTTACCTTTTGAATGCCTCAATATGTCCCTAATAAGATTCTTTCATTTTTTTAAATGATAATATTCAACTAGATTTGGAAGCGACTAGGCAAAAAACCAGCATTACACACAAAGGGCTTCACAACTCCCAGATAATTTGAACCAAAATACACTAATCATGTATAATCATAAATTAGATCATATATACAAAATATGAAAGCATAGACTAGACAATGAATTCTTTTGACAAAATTCCTCAAAGAAATTCGATCTCATAGATATGCACAAAATGGAATCGTTAAAAATACTTGACAAACTTTCAAAAATAAAAATAAAAAAATGCAATATGTAACTATAAGGCCAAATTCCATATCTTTTGTAAGGATCCTGCATACCTTTGTCAAAATGGGAGCTTTGAAACAAGGTATGGAAATGTATTAAAGAATAAAGTAAGGGGGGTTTTGTCAAATGTTATAGTTGTAACTTTCTTGGTAGACATGTATGCAAAATTTGAAACCATAAGCAAGAATTTTTAGATTATTCCATGTTACAATTATTTTTTTACTTGCGATCCAATTGAAATTTCAACATTGAGAAAGCTACACAATTTCCTTATGATTTTTAGACTTGGTTCATGTCCAACTAAACATGGGAGCGATATCCACTCTTTAGCATTAAAAGTAGTATTATAAATTATTGTGACATTCCTTTACCTTCCAAATTCTACAGAGTTGATTTTCTCCATATTAAAAGCTTTAATCAATTTTATCAATTTCCTAATTTTGTGCGCCCATACTTTATGGAATTCTTGCAAGTTTTTGTCCAAATGATTTTAATAACTTTGGTTTGTGTTAAATCCCTATGTCAAAATATATGGGTCTTGAAATCTTTGAATTGACCTTCTTGCATCATTATGTGCAAACATTTTACAATAGATAGTGGTCTTTTAAAATTAAACATGCTTTAGAATATTAAAAATACTTAATGATTTTCTTAAATGCACTATAATAACAAATAAAAAAAAATTAAGTTAATAAATAATTTTTTTGATCACTTATGATATTTTATTAACACATAATTACGTAATTTTTAAGTCAATTTTATTGACCTGTCCGTATATGATAAGCATTGCGTTTCTTTCGATGCATTTCACCGAAACAGTTATATTGTATGATATATTCATTGATGTCGTTTAGGTCAAACAGTTTTCCTGATATGAACGCCCTTGACAGAGCATGGAACCACCACAAATACTTCAATTTTACACTATGTCCTCTAGATAATGCTTTGGTGAAACACGCCCAATTTATGCATGTCCGGCAATCATTGCATTCCATGGCAGAATGCCTTTTAAGGCAATTCTAAGGAGTTGTCAATGAACCCACAGTAACCATCCATTTCAATGTCTCGGAGAGAGGGACGGAAGCCGGACGACTCTTTCATGCATTCTGCTCTAAGGGCTTTCCCATCAGAGTATATCTCTTTCAGTCATTTTGTTTCTGCTTCAACCAAATTTGTTTCTACTTTCGACCAAATTTCAGATATGCTAAATTGCAAATATTGTGGTTGTCCTGCCAGCTTGCGCAAACTGTCCTACCATGCAGGTCTTATTTCTTATGTCGATTCAAACATTAGGTTTGTTTCGTCATGTGTTGCATCTACTTTCAACGTGATTGGAATCGAAGCATATGTTTTTAGGTCAATTTGAAGCTTCTGCGGAAACACCTATATAAATTGGAAGAATCTTAAAATCATACAATTTTGCGAAATTTACTCATCATTTGGGCGATCATGTACTTGGGCTGTAAAAATATGCCCATGCCAGTAGAACTTGGGTATTATACCTATTGCTCTGTACAAGCTTAACTTGACTTTATCTCAATGTCTCTGTAGAACCTGTAGAGAACTACCAACTAGATATCTCCTAATTAGATTTTGAAAATGTATGATAAGTCCACATAAATGCATGAATTTAACACAGATAATACAATCCTTTCACTCATAATTTCAACTTAAAGAAAAATACTGTCATCGATATATATGACAAAAGTACAAATTGTTTTCTTTAAAGATATTAACTTATTTAATCAGTTATGGATTTTTCTTTAATCCCTCCAGTGCATACCTACACAAGTCGTAAGCTGATTTCTGCGGTGCCTCGGTAGAAGGTATATATTCAAAGTAGATTCTGAACAAAGCCTACATTAATATAAAATTATGAGAAAAAAAGGAAAAGAAAAAGATGATTAGAGGTGATGACTTGAAAGATAAATAAATCAGTAACTCATTTTATTATCAAAATCTTTGTTAGTTTGCATTATGCTCCTAGAGTAGCTCAGTACCCCCAAGTTTCACACTGTTTGCTTTCAATGTACTTACTAATGGTTGGTCGCACATGTTTAAAGGTGAAATAAGAGATTCAGATGAACAATTGAGTTATATAGAATAGGGAAGAATTTTACTATGTTGAGTTTTTTCTTGAAATGGTATTCTCAAGTTAAAATACTTCCATTTATTTTATTATTGTTTCAGATCATATACACTATTTCTATTGAACAGATTTATCTGACTTCCAAAAAGAAGAACATGAATAAAAGAATGGAGCAAATAATATAAAACGGCTGATAACAAACATGAATAAACCAAAATTGTTGTACAATATACGATAGAAATATAAACGAGGAAAAGTTTTACAAACGCATTCTAACAGCACTAAAAGACTAAAGTAAATGTACTTAATTAGAAAGATGTGCATCTATACATTGATGACAATTTCAAGCAGGACACTCCGTAAAAGTTAACTATTGATGTGCATCTATACATTGATGACAGTTTCAACCATGACACTCCATAAAAGTTAACTATTGAAGAGATATAAGACATGGAAATAAGAAAAACATAAAAGATGACAACGGAAACAAGAATAGCACCTTCAATGATATACTGTACAGTGAGCGTAAAGGAAATGTGAGACACATATTCAAATTATGCAGTTCGGAAATTTGGTCTAGAGAATTTTAAAAGGCATATGATCATATCACATATTTGATCTAGAGAATTTATTATTTTTCATAGTTGCAGAAAAATTTCAGCATGTCTCTGTATGAGCTTACACAGTAAAATAATTTATTGCATAGTACTTCCTGTCAAACATTTCAAATCTTTGGTTCTCGATAGAATTGGATGTAGATTAAAATATACAACATGCCCATATCCGCTTGCTCGTCTAATGGTCTTTTTATCTGTGTTATTTCTAGTTCCTGCATAAATCATCAACAAAAAAAAGTGAGAAGAAAGGAGATACAGCTAGAACTTCAGAGAAATCTGTGCAGACAGATACAACTCCACAAGATTTGGAAGGAGAAAAGAAAGAGAAGGGAGTTTCTACAAACAAAGAGGGTCTCGAAAGTAGCCACTTGGAATCCTCAAAATTGGAAGTTGTTAAAGATCAAATGATTGAAGTGACGGAGTCCCAGGGAGATGCCTCTAATGCTAGATTCCCCAATGGGAGAAATGAAGAAAGTGCCCTCAAAAAAGAAGTGACAGAAATTAAAAAGCAATTGGATAGAAATGAGAAGCTGTTGGAAAAACTGAAAGAGCAGGTGGATTCTATAGTCAACCAACGGCAGGTTCGGTGGAATGAGAAGAGCGCTGAGGAGAAGAAATCGAAATCAGAAAGTTGGGGAAGATTGAAATTCGCATTACAGAGATATGATGTGTCAATGAAAGGGATACAAGCTTTCCAAAGGTTTAGATTTTACTGTGTGGCTGGATATCTCCCATGGCCATTGCCTCGTAGGAAAATTGCAGATATATAAAAACGGAAATGGTAAGCTAGTGACTTTAGCCACTACTTTGTGGGATTTGTGGGAGCACACGTTATTCTATGCTGCCCGTAGACTAAAGTCTGATATTATAGTTGAAACCTTCCTTCTAAGGGAAACAAGTTGCACATTCTGAAAGCATTTGTAGCTGGATTGAATTAATCTCCTTTAGTATGTGAGTTTATTGCCTTTTCACGCAGCACTGAAATGTGACTTGTTTAAACAAAACTATGTGGTTACATCATATTTAATAAATTAAAACCCTAGCCTA
The DNA here is from genome assembly GCA_007258455.2 of Sequoia sempervirens. Taxonomy (NCBI): domain Eukaryota; kingdom Viridiplantae; phylum Streptophyta; class Pinopsida; order Cupressales; family Cupressaceae; genus Sequoia; species Sequoia sempervirens. The sequence continues at coordinate 13,405 of VDFB02124083.1, read as the reverse complement.
TATTTTTTAATTTCTTTCTAGATCTGGATTATTTTTGTTTTGTTTTGCATGATTCCATTTTTTTTTTTTAGATTTCACGCCACCAACCCTCCATCCATTTTACTTTGCTATGCATTTGGATTATCAAATAAATAAAGGAAGAATGATTTCTTAGTCTTGTGTTTGTAGAAAAAAAGGAGTTTTCTTTCCAAAATCCTTCATGTTAGGACCAAATTACTTTTAAAAGAATGGGTTAATACACATTTCCTTCTACTTTTCAAAGACTATACTTATATAATGAATGCATGTGCATCTTTAACGTGGAGATGATGATGGTTTGCAACTTCACTAGGAATTCATGGTTTGATTAGATTTTTGGTTTGATAAATTAAAACCCTGGCCTATATATATTTTTATTTCTTTAAAAATCTGAAGATTTTTTTTTCATGATTCTATTTTTTTATAGATTGGGCACTACAAACCCTTCATTGATTTTACTCTTCTTTGCATTCAGGCTACTAAAGAAATGAAGGAAGTATGATTTTGTTGTTTTGTGTTTCTAGGTTTGGAAGAGGTCACGCCTCTCTCAGCCCTAATACATGAATAGATCTTAACCAAAAATGGAAGATCCATACCCAACAACCTCCATACCTAAAGTGAACAAATCACATAATATTAACACATAACAAAAAATTTCAACACATAATTAAAAAAGTGTTCAGAAAAAATCAGAAGCTATACATTATCATTATAACAAAAAAAAAAAAATAGCATTACAACACTCCAAAATAGATTCAAATGCTACCTCTATACTTCAATCAAGTTTGATGAAGCCTTGATCCGAAATTCTTCAACCTTTCCTCTTCTTTAAGATCCGAAGCCCTTCCTCCAATTCTCCTCCTTTAGAAACTATTGATTATGAAAATAAAAATCCTCCAAAAAATGAAAAGGCCTACCCTTAATATAACTTCAAGAAAAATATAAATAAAAAACAATTGTCTAAATTCATTGAGCCTAGGGAATAGGTGTTGAATTTTTTTCTCCAATTATATTTTATTTACTCACATCTTCCGTTTGGAAAATAAAATATAATTGGAGAAAAAAATTCAACACCTATTCCCTAGGCTCAATGAATTTAGACGATTGTTTTTTATCTATATTTTTCTTGAAGTTATATTAAGGGTAGGCCTTTCCATTTTTTGGAGGATTTTTATTTTCAGAATCAATAGTTTCTAAAGGAGGAGAATTGGAGGAAGGGCTTGGGATCTTAAAGAAGAGGAAAGGAGCCAGCTTCAGTCAAACAATTTATCAATTAGCATTTGAGTCTATTTTAGGTGTTATATACTATTTTGTTATAATGATGTGTATAACTAATGAACGCACTGAAACCAGCAATGTTGGCTTTGTTATCGTTAATATTATGTGTTCACTTTAGTATGGAGAGATTGTTGATATGAATCTTTCCACTGAGCCAAGATGTGTATTAGGAAGGTGTGACTCTTCAAAACCTAGAAACATGAGGCTAACACAAAGGTATCATGCTTCCTTCATTTCTTTTAGTATCTGGCTCTGAAAAATAAGAAGTTTGTAGTACCCAATCTATAAATAGAATCATGAAAAAAATAGATTTTAAAGAAAATAAAATATATATAGACGATTTCAACTATCGAAACCAATAATCAACAAACTCTAGTGAGGTTACAAACCATCTCCATGTTAAGATGCTGCAATACGTCGTCTCTCAGTATAGTCTCTGAAAAGTGAGAGGAAATGTATTATCCATTCTTTTTAAAGACTGATCTTTGACATGAAGTTTGAGAAAAAATGCCCTACTGACACAAGAGACAAAAATCATTCTTCCTTGACTGACTGATAGTCAAATACATGTAAACAAGTGGAGGAGTTGATGTGTCCAATCTACAAAAAGTGGGATCATCAAAATAAAAATCCCGGATCTAGAAAATTAAAACTATGAGCTAGGGTTATTAATAAGAAAATAAAATAGGAAATGGAATAATCTATGTTAAAATACACAAAGAAGAGAGAAAAAATAAAAGGGGTAGATGAAGATGAAAATTCGCCCTTCTTGAAGCTTTTCCAGTTTAAGCTCTTCTTTGGATCTGCAATAGGGAAAAAACAATGGAGGATAAGAGAATTTGAAATCAATGAAATTTAGAATTAGATTGGAGAATAGACATGCATAAACTTAAGAAAATCAAATAGAAAATGGAATAATCTCTGTTAAAACACATAAAGGAGATTGTTCCCTACTGAAATTCTCTCAATCCAACTATCTTTCTTCCCAATCTCTCTATTCCTCGTGCCTGTGTCCAACTTCAAGAGCGTGTCAAGCTTCAGGAGCCTCATTGTCATTTTGGTCATTTACCATCCACACTGTGAAACATTTATTTGTTGATTTTATTGATGCAACAAAGTATCTACACTACTGGTATTTGTTGTATGATATGTTTGGTCATCTACGTGCTCTCTTTGGGTTACCAAATACTGTTCCACTCGGTTTACCACCAAGCACTACAACCATAACCTCCCAAATATTGGTATAAGAAGGAATCCGCTATGGTTTTCACCATTCCCCATCATAACATCGTGCAGTGACCCAATTATTGCAAATGGGTTTCCTTTTTTCTGTAATGTTATGCAATTATTGCTCATAAATCTTATTAATGGTAATATGACAGTTTATAAGGATCTGTGATGTGAGATAAAACTGTTAATTAATTATGATAAATCATACCCTGGGAATTTGCGTTGTTACTCCTGGGAAGGAGAAAGACAAAAATTGCTAGCAACTCTTTTGTGGTTGTGGGTTTCCTCTGTTTTGATACGAAACGTTTGACAAAATCTCTATACCACATATGCATACTCACTTGTCTAAACTGCATACATCTTCTCCAAGGCTAGTTTCATTTGCTAGTTTCAGAAGGTAATCTTTCCCATATACAGATTTATGATTCTCTAGAAGTAATTACAACTACATAAAAATTATGCAAATATTAAAAGGGAACTCATCAAATTAAGAAATAGATCAAGATACACCCAAAAATGGTGCAATACCTTAATATTTCAAAACAGTCATAAAAGGCATAACAACTATATATATAATATTCTCCTTGAAGACATTGGTCTCAAAGAAAATGAGAGAATTACTAAGGTTGATTGCAAGCTAGAGGTGGTTAGAAACAATGACATCTTAAAGACCAATCCACCCATTGGGTTTTATGACATGAATGTATACACTGAAAGCTATAATATCTAGGTTGTTATGGCTTTGAGTGCTAAAAATTGTTCATATATGTAACATTTTTTTCATATCTGTGTTGGTTTGTGGTCTCTTAGACTTGTTGTTCTCTTTTTGAGTGCAATATGTACTACGTAACCTACTTTTTCTTGGGTACTGTATAATCAATTCAAAAAAATTGTGCAAAGCTTATTATTTATAATTATGATTTGAAATCATAATTACAAATAATTTCTTTTATAAAATATAATAAGCTTTGCACAAATTTGAGAAAGCTAAACATATTTATATGTGACAATGTTGTAATATGTGGAATCATATACAAATTTTATAAAAACAATAAGCTCTGCAAAAATTTGAGAAAGTTAAGCATAATAGTATCTAAGCAAAAACATTCAATAGAGAAAAGACAATCATACTAACAAAAAATAAAAAGTTACAAGAAAAACATGAACTAGGAATAAACTATTTATTCCAATATATTACACTTAATCTTTTCTAATCATAAAAGTTTAAAATTCTTAAACTTATAATTATAAATAAAAATATGACACTCCCTACATTAATAAGTCAAATCAATTCAAATGCTTAAGTATTAAATCGCCTTTTAACTATTTACACCTAACAATCACCAACCAAGTTTGTGAAAATTTTATGAGTTATTACTTTCAATCATTCATAAATATTCATATATGACACACAAGAATCATATCCTATGAAAAATTAAATATACTAAGATTGAGACCAAAACATTGAATAGAAAAAAGTCAATTATTGTACCAAACAAAAGAAAGTTGTATACAATAAAACAAAATTAAAAATAAAATGTATTACAATTTATATTTGTACACAATCTTTTCTAGTAAAAAAATATTAAATTCTTAAAATATAAATATCTCATTTCCTACATAAATAAAAGTTCATTATTTAAATGTTTAAGTACTAAATCATCATTCAACCACCTACGGTTAGCAAAAACTAAGTCTATGAATTTTTTTATAATTTTTTTCTTTCAAACAATCATAAATATTTGTATGTGACATAAAAGGAACTAGATCTTATGTGTAGAAATATTTGACATTATAATTTATTTTTATGAGAGAATATTCTCTTGCTATCCTTTTGATCCACCATGCCTTTTTCTTTTTCCATATTTAAACCAAATTTCTAATTGGAATCTAAAAACAATCCTTAAACTATTTACTTTCTAATTTTGTTTAGGGTGTCCAATATTTATCAAGAAAGAATAGCCAGTTGTAGTCATGGAGTGATAAGAAATCATTTCATTGAAAACAATTGTAGAATATAATTTGAAATCTCCAACACTCCAAATAATCTAACATCTACATCTCAAATAATCTGAAATAATATATTTGTAACATTAAATTTAAAATAAGCTTGACATCTAATCTATTTAATTTTAATGTGAATCTTTTTATAAAATAATTAATTATTTTATTTAAATAAAATATAATTAGCAACAAATTCTCACTAGAATAAATAAATAAATATAATAAAGTTATTAAATATATGTTTTATAGTTATTAAAAAATTAATATATTAAACATTAAAAATAACCAACATTCATTAAAAATGAATTATTAAAATTATAAATAAGTTATAAATCTGTGAAGAAAAATATTATTATAGGTAAAAGTAACTTACCCACTCTTCTTAATATAAAATACACTCACTCGTATGCAAAAATGAAATGAATGTGGGATTAAATCGCCCAGTCCAATGACCAACCAAACCATGATGCGAATAGCTACGGAATGAAAACGCCAAGTGTAACGGTCGAGTGCTATGGAAACGGTGATTTGAAAAGATGCAATTAAGAAAATGCAAACAAGAAAGATTGGGTTAAGTGGGCCCCACATGGCCCCGGACACCTAAGGGAACACTCCCTTAGAGTGTGCCGCTTAAGCCGGCCCATATATTATCCCTTGGATCTTATCTTAGGCATTAAAATAGATTACAAGTATTTTCTTCAGTGATTTGTAGGTGTTTTGCTTTGTTATCCTCGCTGAGAATGTTGCTATGGCGCACTATCTTCTATAACTTACTACCCACAAGTTTTTTAAGTAAAGATTTGGTATATAACATATTTTAAAGAGCTGCGGTCAGTCCATGTATAGTTTCTGTAGAGACTAATAAAATATATTGTAAATATGGTGATTGTGCGCTCTGTGGGTGCCCTTGTTTTAAATAAAAGACGATGTTCTGAAAAATAGACACTTCAATATATTAGCAAACGAATGTTACGACCGTATTTTACCCTTCTATTTTAACGAATCTTTTAATGGTGTTGCAGCCATTTGGTAAAGTCAAATCTGATAGTTTCAACTATTTCATGTAGATTGCTCACAAAGATGTTCATGGTTTTTTATTGGGTCATGGATTAACCTAGAGAATTATCTGGTTATGAATTCAGATTAAGAAGTCCACACTGGAGTTTCTTTTCATTTAGCTTGTATAATCATCAAATCTTTATTCAGAGATTTCTACCTCCTTGATGAAGAATGGAGGTTGCCTGAACTTGGCTAATATGTAACTGACATGAAATTGCTTTTGAGCAGAGTTGAGAACCATTATCAAATATCTGGGAATCCCAGTCATTCACTCCTGCATTGCAACTCACTTTGTGTGGAATTACAATGATAATGCTGAGTTTCAAATTCAACCACTGCTAAGATGAAAATCACTAGTAGCACAACAGGAGCAGAAAAACCCAATGGCCAAACTAATCTAAATGTAAAAATAATGTCATAGAAACTGATCGAATTTCAAAATGATTGAAGATCTACATGAATGATTTTTATTGTTGTAAATGGCATATAATATTTTCTAACTACTTGTTAAGAAAATTAAATTATTTATACTGATTAAAAAAATTGAATACGGGGAGGTTTATGTGTATTCATAAAAAAAATATGTTTGTGTTTTATAGATTTGCATTTTGTACTTAGAGACAAAAATAAAATAAAATAAATAACATAGAAATAATGGAATACGGACAAAATACCCTCATCTAAAACAAAATTTTTCCCATCAAACAAAATTGAAGTAGAGTGCACCTTAGCTCCATTTGATTTGCTCTTTTGATATGTCGATAGAAGAATGTGACTGCTTACGAAATAAACGTACGATGATAGATGACCCAATAAAAAATTTAGCAATATGAGGCGGCAATGAAAGTGGATTCTCAAATGGAATGAGAGGCCTCTCATTTATAGAACTTCCGAGAGAGAAATCAATGGCAAAAATAGATTGGTTGATGGATGGCTAGGATTTATTGAGGATTAGGGTTTGGAGTAAAATTGTAGCCATGTGGCATTTGTCACATGAGAGATAAGGGCTAGGTTTAGGAGGTGCATTAGAGAATATCCTTATGTGAATGGTTGAGATTTGAAGATGTAGTATAAAATGGATGAATGAGATGCAAAGTTAGTTTGAATTTTCGGCAAGTGTCCAGATTTAATGAATCTAGAAAAAGCTCTTAGTAAGAGATGTGACCCTCAATGATTATTATTATTTTGACTGCATGAATCAGAACCGGGTAGCATCTGCTTGCCGAGGTAAACTATTTTCACCTTTTTCACGTATTTATTTAAATGATTAAGTAAGGGATAAAGGCGAAGGATATATATTTTAAATAAATAATAAATACTTATTTAATCAAATTGAGAGATAAAGATGATGGATAAATTAATTAAATAAATAATAAATATTATTTAATAGATAGGTAGATTTAATCAAAATGTAATCAAAGCGATGCATAAAATAATTGAATAAATAATAAATATTATTTAATTAAGTGGGGGATAAATAAATAAATAAATAATGAATATTTATTTAATTAATGTCTATGATAAGGTAAAGTAGAGTGTGGTTAGGTGTGGTCAATATTAGTTGTCTCTAGTAGTAATTCCCACTATCACTAGTTCCAAAATTTGTATTCCTAATTCTAATATACTTTGAGAAAAAGCAAACTTGAGACTTGCAAGTGTAGACTTGATCCAAGTCACTTCTATAGTTATTAATCTAAACCTTCACTTTAAGAACTCAAACTTCAAATTTGTTTGTTTCCAACTACTTCACTAGCCATTACAAATTGACTTAACACTTGTTGATTTATGTGATTGGTTGATGTATTTAAGAAAATTGACTACTCACTTGAAATCGTATAGCCCGATCATCTGGGACATCATAGAGAATTGTTGTTGAGCACAACTATAATTTGACATTGGAGAATAAAAAAGAACCTAGCACCATTTATTATAGAATTTTGCAAAAACTATTTGGATAGAACACTAATATTAGATCAAGCCATATAAGGTGAACAAACACACAATCCTGCCTATGAGATGAGAAAGCTGACGAGGGAAAAATACGCAAGAATGGATAAATCAACATATTAATTAAGCCATGAATTATATATACATATAGCGAGGATGGAAGAAATTTTCATCACTAATAATGGAGAAGACTTGGTAGCTGACTCCCACTAATAGAGAATGGCGGCGAGTTAACTTCCTCTAATCTCTCAAGAGATGGCAAGCTAACTCTCACTAATTAGGACGCCTAAATAATATTAACATCATGTGTAAATATCTGTGTGCATAATACATGCAATCATATATACACTAACATGGTCCCCCGTTAAGAATATCTTAGGTGGACACAAAGAAACAAGGTCTCAACCACTGGGCCAGATGAGGTACCCAAGTACAATGCAATCTCTCATAAGGTGGAGAAAGGGAGAAAACTTAGTGGAAAAAAATCCCCACTAAAAGGGAGAAAAAAATGTGAAGAGGATTAGAAAGTGCACCTCAAATACGATGTTACCTCTGAAGTAGACTACACTCCTAGAAGAGTTTGTAGATGAATGAACTTTCTCTTAGTAAAAGGTTTGGTGAAAATGTCAACAACTTGCTTTTGAAGACTAGACAAAGACTAGGTTGATCATATAATCATAAATAAGCTCTTGAATATAGCGCATATGGATCTCTATGTGTTTGGTCTATTGGTGCTAGACCACATTCTTGCATATCTAGATGGCTCTTTGGTTGTCACAATAAATGGCTATATGATGTCTAAATGGAATGCCACTAGCTTAGTGAGAATTACTATAAGCAAAAGAGTCTTATTAGTTGCATTATAAAATCCCCTATACTTTGCCTCTGTAGTTGATAAATCAATAAAACTTCATTTTTTACTAGGTCCAACTAATAGGACTAAAAAATAGTGAGAAACTCTAAACTAAAGTGGACTTGTAATTTTGAGTATCGCCAACCTAGTCTAAAATCGTGTATCCAACCAAGTGAACCTCTATGCCAAATTTGTAGTGAATATCAAATCTTAGAATACCCTAAAGGTAGTGAATAATTCTCTCATATACTTTGCAATGTAGTTCATGAGACTCTCGCATGAATCTCAAAACTATACCTATTGGATATGAAATATTAGGCCTGATATAAGTAAAATAGATGAGACTACCAAAGATTCATCAATACAAATTAGCATCAACCAATGGTGTAGTACAATTAGCCACAATATTGACTCCAAATAGAATGGTAAATCAAATATTTCTTACAATAAATCATGTGAAACTGAGCAAGTAGATCAAGAGTATACTTTGGTTGTGCAAGAATAATACTTGAGTGTTGATGGTGTTTTACTGCACAGCAACAGCTTCAGATAATGCAATATTCTATCTCTCTTGAAAGGTTATTCTCAACAATAAATTATTGAAAATTACCCCAAGGTCTCTCGGGTGTCGGTCATGACAATGCATAAACAACTCGGATAATATGTGAAAATCTGGTAATCACAAGGGGCCTTACAAATGAACAATGCTGGAAGTGAATTTTCATCAGATGCAACAATATGGTGATGCTTTCAACCCTAAAACTAACCCAGATTCAAAATAAACAGCAAAAGAGATAAGGGTTTAGAGAGATTCTATTCTATTCTAACTCCTAAGATCAATCTCAATAATGATGAAAGCTGCAACTACATAGAAATGGTGCGATCTTCTAAGGAAATCCAAAGATTTTCAGACTTTGAACATTCATTCACATACCCAACTGCTGGCGCAATGTAAACACGCATTCACAGTTGAACTTAGCACATAAGTGAGGCCCAGACTAACTTTACACAGCAATCTACAATCAACAAATTGCTAAAAGTATGGACCGGAAATCAATCAACATTATTAACATTTCACCATCATTGTAAAAGAGCTAAAATCTAACATCTAACATCTAATAGCTGAGAATCAAGAACAAGAAACCATAAAAACTGTTGAAAATAAATACAAAGTTTGTCAAATCAACAACCCAATTGCATTACTTCTCCAGCATTACATAACAATTTCAAGTCTCTCATCTCCTACAGCTAATTCTAAAAACTACTTGCCAATTCTGGCCTTCTAACTTTAGCAAAATTCTGGCCTAGTCAAACTCCTAAAATCTACCCCTTTACAAATGAGGCATAAATGTCATTTATAGAGAACCCCAAACATGTCGGCCCAATTAGATTTTACAATAATAACTAGCCTCAAACAGGTAGGCCAGGAGAATTTCAAAATAGGACAAGATCTGCATTAAATGCATGAATATTATCCATGTCGGCCCACGATCTCCAGCAAGATCAAATTCACGTTTCTTCCAGAAAGTCCTCTAGCTGTAGACAGTTTTGGCATGGATTCTTAGGAAGGTCCCACTTTGAAAATTTAAGTTGAACATTTCCAGATTCCCCTCTTTTGGCACGAATCCATATGCAAGTCCCCCTTTAATATTTGTTTAGTCCTAAAAAAATAGATATCATCATTAATAGCCCACATGTCCAAATTAAATTTGAATAAAATTCTGACCTTTTCTAAAAAACTTACATTTTTATAAGGAAACTTTCCATTTTCAGAATTTTTTCCATTTTTAGAAATTTTTATTTTCAATTTTTTATCTCAAGAAATTTTCATTTTCAGGATCATTTTTAAAAAATTTCCATTTTTGGAAAATTAATCATTTTCGGAAAAATTTCCATTTCGGGAAACCAGACCAAGGGGAAAAATCCGAGAAAATCTGGGCCAGGCGGACTCTAGACCAGAAAATCCGGAAAAATCCGGGTGGACCGGATTTCCGCGGATGGCACAAAATTTCGGGCTTTTGGCACATTCCGGAAAACTGAAGAAATCCGGGAAAATCCGGGTCGGGCGGAAAATCCCGGACGCAGGGAAAAACCCGGAAAACTGAAGAAATCCGGCATTTCATGGAAATCGGGAAAATCCGGACGGACCCGAAAATCCCGGATTTGGGTAAAAACCCCGATTTTTGCACAGAGCCGGACCTTGAGCAGAATCCGGAAAAATCCGGACGGACCGGAAAATCCCGGATTTGGGTAAAATCCACAGATTTTGCTCAAAACTTAGTTTTTTCAAAGTGCAACCTGGGGAAATCACTTGGGCAAGCAAGATGAACATCTAAGGACCTCCAAAGGCAATGAAATCAATAGAATTAAGGGGCCAAAAGATACCAAAAGTGTGCCGAAAGCAAAAGAGGGTCCCTACTTTCAAGGGCGAAAAGTAAACCCACAACAGAAAGCCTAACTAAGAAATTTCAATGCTAAGGAAGTAATTCAATAAACCAAAGTTTGTCATGTTAAATCTATCTTATAGAGCTGACTTGATGGTTTTAATAGTGGATGAAGAGCTCTTGGTGATCAAAATATCATCAACACAAAGTACTAGTATCAATAACGAATCGTCTTGCCATAAGAGATATACATTGGGATCTAAGTAGTACTGAGTGAAGCTTGAAACCAAGAGGAAGGAATCTATTGTGGCATAAATATCTCGAGCTGCCTATTTGAGGCCATAGAGGGATTCCACAAGTCTACAAACCAAAGATTAATTCCCAAAAAAGCTTGGTGATTATTTTTTGTAGATCTCCTTCTCAAGGCCTCTACGAAGATACGTGCTCCTCACATCCATCTAATGCACATCCCAACCATGTGATGTGACAATATAAAATTTGATTTAGATTGAATTCATCTTGGCCATAGGTGCAAAGGTATTTACTTAGTTGATTCCACGATCCTATATAAAACAATTGGCAACCAAACATGCCTTGTACTTTTCAACTAACCCATATTGCGAGTGGTTTAAATTGTGGGAAGAATTATCACACCAACTGAGTCCACACTATAAGGAGAAATGAAAAGTGTAGATTCAACAAGACTCTCTTGGAAATTAACACTCTCAATAAAAAAACTCATGTGTGGTTAGGTGGAGTAGACGATAACCTTTCACAACATTTGCATAACCTACAAAGATGGAAGGTTTGGACTATGGTTCCATTGCATTTTGATTTTGATTCAGTATTCATGCCATGGTTACATATTTCAAGACCCTTAAGTGCTCAATTAATGGTTTCTGGTCCATCTAAGCTTCAAAGGGAGTGATTCCCTTCAAGTTCTTGTGAGGAGCCTAATTTTGAATGTAACAAGCACAGTTGATTGATTTTTCCTAGTACTCTAGGGTAGGACTCTTAGAGTGTATCATAAAATTTGTAATGTCTTTAAGCGTCTATTCTTATTCTTTGCAATACCATTCCATTGTAGAGTATAAGGAACTATTGACTTCTCAAACCTATTGTCGACATACTCACTCCCATTATCTATTTCAAGAACCTTGATCAATTTCCCTGATTTTTTTAGCAAGATCCTTGAAGTCTTGAAATTTGTTGAAGATTTTATAATTGCATGAAGGAAAGTAGACCCATGTGTATTTAGAGAAGTCATCTATGAAAGTGAGAACATACCCCACCTTATTAAAATATGGATGGGGAGATGTTCAGGTGATACATCACTCTGATAAATATCCAAAACTTATGTATCCCTCCATGATTTTCCTTTGTTGAATTTCACATCAGGGTGCTTCCCAAGGCTATAAACCTCACAAAGATACTTGAGAAGCTAAGTCTAGGAAACCTTGGAACCATATTATGTTGTCTAAGTTGCTCAAGGTAGTAGTAGCTAAGGTTACCAAATTTTTCATACCATTTTTTGCTAACTCCATCTTAATGAGTAAGAAATATTATAGGAGAAGCATCAAGTGAAAACTGTGAGAAGGTGTATAACTTAACTAGGTGATCCACCCTTACTAAATCTAACGAATTGTTTCTATGAAACTCTCAAATCTCAACCGGGTCTAGAGGAAAGTGAATTATAATACCCTTCCCTATGCAGGTAATATGATACACTTAGAGAATCTATGAATGTTCCACCTTCAACTTCAAAAAACCCCTCCCATTGTAACTTTTGACAGAGTATCATCACCCAGAGTGATAGAATACAAACATATTAAAAGTATCTAAGGAGGAAATATCGGCTTATAAATAACATCGATTTTTCAACAAAAAGGTAATGATGATGTAGTGTAAACTATAGCCTCGTCCTTAACTTCCCTTTACCTTTTTTCCTCCTCCTTAATTAATCTTTACCTTTTTCATTTTCCTTAGTAGATTCTTGAGTTTATGAATATTTTTTGATCTGATGAACAAGGACCCCTATGTCATGTTTCTCAATAAGATGTGAAAGGTGATCAATCTGTTTATTGATAAATTCATGCTCATCATGCCCAAGTTTCTTATAATAGGAAAATTTAGTGTTTTTTCCATACCCATTTCCTTTTATTTCAATAAGTTTTAGTGTTGCTTTTAGAGGATTCAAGGTTCCAAACTTTCTTAGTCTCTTTGTCCTTCTAAGTGTTTTTTTTCTTCTCCTTGTTGTTTGAATCCTACTGTTTCTTATTCCTAGCAATGATGCCTTGTGGTTTTGAAGACTTCAATGTCCACATTTGTAATAGCTTATCAAATCTACAATAAATTTATTTAGAAAAGGCATATTTAACGTGGTTCCAAGAGCCCTTTTGGTAGACAGAAATGTAGATACAAACATATAATAGTCAAAACGTAATTTGGAGAGTATAAAAGGAGCAAATTGATCCTCCTTTTTTTCTATATTCTTCATTCTTTTCAACAACTACATCCTACCTAACTTGAACTTATTAGGTCATTCTCCAACTCATGACCTTTCATTTCATCTTTCTCAAAAAAAAATTCTAATACAAGCCAATCTTCACTACTTATATTCAAGGATTTTACA
>VDFB02124082.1:0-23278 GCA_007258455.2 Sequoia sempervirens | reverse complement strand
AATATAAAATATCTTCATCCAAGTTGGAAGCATGTCATGGTCTTGGATACAAAACCCTTTATAAGCATGGATATAATGAAAACATGGAACAAAATTATAAAAATCAAGTGAATTATATATCATAATTTTCCAAGCAGGGTCTATGTTTCCAACCTTTATATTTATCCCCATGTCTAATGCCTTATCATCTACTATGTGTATGACATCTTGTGTTGGGAAAGAAATTTCCCCTATAATTGATAAGAGGCTATCTTTTCAAGGCTTCTCAAAGCTCACTTGATTACTCTTCCTCCAAGAACATGAAAGAAATTCTACAACAAAAAACCTATTTTTTGCATATCATCGAGTGTGTGGTTATTCAACCAATGAATGTAAGGCTTTGAGTAATCAAATTTAACATCTTAACAATATCCCTCTTAGAACTATCCCTCAACTGATTATTGAACCCACTGTCATTGAAAAAGTCATGATTGAACCAAAATCCCTTCTAAGTAACCTGTAAGAATTGGCTATGAAGGTAGCCCCCAAGATCTAGAGGCCTAATAGAAAGCACAAGCATGAGAGAGATAGAGACAATATGACAAGAATAAATTGTATTCTGCCAATAATGCAAATAGAATGTAATGAGAAAATGTACATAGGGGACCCCTTGGTTATATAGCCAAGGTGAGAACATAGAAGGGCATAAGATTATGACAAGTGTCATAATCTTATGACATGAGACAACTGTGAAAAGCTATCACTCCACCTAAAGTGGAAAAGTGATAATGTGATAATCACCACAAAAGGTGGAGAGATAATCACATGATGTGTCCACAAAAGGTGGAAGTGATAAAGTAATGACATGTCAAGTCCACCAAAAGTGGAAAATCTCCAACAACCTCCTATGTGGTCCCTAAGTAAATAACTAAGGTGTAATCATGACCTAGGACAAGGTACAACACATTTAATTACACCAACACCCCTTTAAGTGAAACTTAGGGAGAATGTACACAAAAGAAAACAATGCAAGATGGGTCTGGGCTACTAGGCCATGTTAGGTACCCATGTACAAATGCAATGAAATCTCTCATAAAGCGGAGAAAAGGAGAAAACCACGTGGGAAAAAACTCCCCCCCAAAAGAGAGATGAAACAAAAACTAAACTCAAAAAGATGAGAAGGGTAAAACCTCGAGTGAGGAAAAATCCCCCCCAAAAAGAGAGAACAAGTCAAGTGACCTCCTCAGAAGAAACACCCCACACCCCCAAGAGAGCTTGCAAATGATGATATATACTCTCAGTGAAGGGTTTGGTGAAGATATCTGCAACCTGCTCTGTTGTAGGACAATACTGCAAATCAATGACCTGCTCCTATATCAACTCCTAAATGTAGTGCATATGAATCTCAATGTGTTTGGTCCTCTGATGGTGAACCGGATTCTTCAAGATCTGGATGGCACTCTGATTGTCACAATGAATGATTGTAGGACGTGGAATAGTGAAGCCAAACTCAGTGAGAATGTTCTAAAGCCAAATAGCCTTAGTAGTGGCATTAACGGCCCCTTGATACTTAGCCTCAGTCGAAGAAAGAGCAATAGCATGTTGCTTCTTACTCTGCCAACAAATGGGACCTGAACCAAGATGAAATTTGTAGCCAGAAGTGGACTTACAATCATCAAGATCACCAGCCCAATCAGACTCTATATATCCCACCAAGGTAAGTCTTGTACCTACTGCATAGTGAATCCCATGATGATGTGTACCTTGTATGTAGTGCAAGATGCATTTGGCTACTTTCCAATGAAGCTCATGTGGTTCCTACATAAAACGTAAAATAATGCCAACTGCAAAGGAGATATCATGGCAAGTGTGAGTCAAGTAGATGAGACTCCCAACAATCTGACGATACAAAGTGGCATCAACAAGTGGAGAAGAACACTTAGCCTCAAGCTTGACTTTTGAAAGAAAGGGAGTCAGAGCAGGCTTACAATCAGCCATGTGAAATCAATCTAGAAGATCAAGAGCATACTTGGGCTGAGAAAGAGAAATCCCAAAAGTTGACTATGTGATCTCAATCCCAAGAAAATAGTGCAAAAGGCCCAAGTCAGTCATAGCAAATCTATCTTGTAAAGCATATTTGACACTACCAATGATGGATGAAGTACTCCCTATACTGATCAAGTCATCAACATAGAGCACAAGTAGCAAGTGAGAATCATCCTTTCACAAAATGTAGACATTCAGATCTGAATGACACCTTGTGAATTCTACTGAGAGAAGAAAGGAATCCATCTTGGCATACCAAGCCGTAGGGGCCTATTTGAGGCCATAGATAGACTTCCTCAATCTACAAACCAAAGAAGAATCATGTATGAATCCTTGTGTCTGCTCCATGTAAATATCCTCATGAAGATCCTCATGAAGAAATGCACTCTTCACATCCATCTAATGTATAACCCAACCATGAGCTGCAGCAATAGCAGGTGTCAAGCGAATGGAGTTCATCTTAGCAACGAGTGAAAAGGTCTCAATATAGTCAACACCTGGAACTTGTGAGAAACCTTTTGCCACAAGTCGAGCCTTGTATTTATCCACACTTCGATCTGCTGCATACTTAGTCTAATAGATCCACTTACATCAAACAATATTTCTCCCCTTAGGGAGTGGAACTAAATCCCATGTGTGGTTCCTCATCGAGGAACTATACTCTTCCTCCATTGTTGAATCCAATTTAGGAATTCCTAAAGCCTCCTTAAAGGATTATGGATCCGAAGCACTAGCAATATAAGCATGTGGAAAATCCTGATGTTGTGACTGAGTCCTTTGCGTATCTAAAGGATCCCCAGCAAGAGAACATGCTAACTCAAGCGTTTGTCGAGCCCAACGAGGTCTAGTAGGAGATGAAGAATGAGGTGCCTCAACTGCAAGTGGACCCTGCGAAGGTGTGATCCTATGAGTCGAAGTTGAGGGAGAATCATCATCTGAGTCAATATCATCACTTTCCCCTATGGAGGAAGGAAGAGGAGGATTAGAGGCCAAGCTAGGAGAGATTTCCTCAAAGTGAACACTTCTCTCAATGAATAGTTCATGTGTCTCTAGATCCAAAAGTCTATATGCCTTAACACCTTCAGGATATCCAACAAAGATGCAAGGCCTACTCTGAGGTTCCAATGCCTTGCGCTTCTCTGGAGGTATGTGTGCCCAAGTTTTACAACCAAAAACTCTAAAGTGTCATACCCTTCAAAGCTTTATGGGGAACCTAATTTTGTATTTGAGTGGCACAACTGATAGCTTCTGCCCAAAATTGAGGACCAAGATATCAAGCATGAATCATGCACCTAGCCATCTCCTTAAGGGTTCTATTCTTTCTTTCAGCTACACCATTCTGTTGTGGAGTGTATGCAATTGAATGATGAAGATAAATCCCCTCAAGAGTACAAAATTCCTCAAGTCTATTGTTCACATATTCCCTTCCATTTTCTGTGTGAAGAATCTTGACTTGCTTCCCTGATTGCTTCTCAACATGAGCCTTGAAGGCTAGAAATTTGTCAAACACTTCACTCTTGTGAACAAGAAAATAGACCCATGTGAAGAGGGAGTAGTCATCAATGAAGGTGAGGACATAGCGGGCCTTGCTAAATGATGACACTGGAAATGGACCTACTACATCACTATGAACCAATTGAAGAACTTCCAAAGCTCTCCAAGACTTCCCTTTTTCAAACTTCTCTTCTGGGTTCTTACCCATGGAACAACCTGAACATACACCTTCTGAAAAGTTAATTTGAGGGAGTCCTATAACCATATCCTTGGAGCTAAGTTGTTGAAGATAGCGGTAATTGAGATGTCCAAACCGCTCATTCCATAGCTTACTTTTTGAATTTGAATGAGTGAGAAAGGCTATAGAAGGAGACTTAGGCACAAAGTGGGAGAATGAGTAAAGCCATGTGTTCTAATTGGCTTGTCCCACTGCAACCAAGGCGTCATCCTTAAGTTCTTTGACCACAACTGAATCTGGTAGAAACTCAAATTTCTTGCCATCTCCAAAGTGAGTGATTTGGTAGATTGAAAGAAGATTGGCACTCAAGTTAGGAACATAGAGAACATTCTCAAATGTTCCATTATCCATGTCAACCAAACCTTCGCCTTCAACTTCCACTTGAGTATCATCTCCTATGAAGATGTGAGGTACCTTAGATGGCTCCAAAGAAGAAAATTGTCCCCTTGAAGAACCCATGTGATGAGTGGCACCCAAGTCAAGTATCCATTGTTGTGAAGAACCTGAAGTAGCCACAAATGCTTTCCCTTTTCCTTTTGATTGTGAGAAAGTGGAAGGAGGTGAATCCTTCTTATTGTAGGCAGATGGAAAATTGATGTTGTTCTTCTTGATAATGTTTGTCAACTCATCAATTTTCTTAGTGTGGCAATGATGTTCATCATGACCAAACTTCTTGCAATATGAACAAGTTGGTCTCTCCTTCTTGCTTGAATTTCCCTTCTTGGCAGAAGATGAATAATTCCCCTGTGATGAAGAATTCCCTTGTTTTGGAGAGGATGATTGTACTTTATCTTGTTGTTTCTTTGGCTTAGATTGATTTTGCTTCTTGTTGGAACCCTTTCCTTGAGTCCCTTGATTCCCTTGATTAGCCACCAAAGCTTTGGACTTTGAAGACTTGAGAACCCCCATGCTTATCAACTTTGCTTGCTCTGACATCAACATTTCTGTAAAAGCATCAAATGATGGCATAGTGAAAGAACTACCCACTGTCAAGCGATGGGTTTGGAAGCTAGAAACAAATGTTGCATATTCTGATGGAAGCTTTACCAACAAATTGTAGACCAACTGTGCATCCTTTTTATCAATTCCACAATCCTTAAGTTGTGCTCTTAGCTCATTTTCCTTAGTGACATAGTCTTGGATTGTATCAAAATTCTTGGGATCTAACATTGTGAGATCATTGTCAAGCTGATAACCTCTAATCTAATCAACTTTTCCCAAGCCTCTTTGATTGTTTTACACTTTTCAATTTGAAAGATGAGATCTTTTGATACATATTTCCTTAGAGTTCCAAGATCCATAGTATTTTTAGCAAGCCAATCCATATGAGAAACATGATCAACTTTAGGATCAGATGGTGCAACAACAGTTCCATCAATATAATGAGTTAATCCTTTTTCCATTAACTTACTCCATGCATCAATTTTCCAAGAAGCATAGTTATGTGGAGCTAACAAAGGAAACTTAGGAGAACCCATAGCAACAAAATTAAAGAGAACAAGATAGAGAGAGAGGCACAATCACACAAGACACCCCCCCAAATTCACTTAATCAAAGAACCCCCCCTAAAAAGATGATTTGGTACTTTATACTTAGTGCGTGTACAATGGCCACTTGCAAGCCACACAAAGTGGGATTTTGATTTTCAATGTTTTACAACAGCCTTAAGTAGGCTACAACAGGACTCAAATGACCTAATGCAAAGACCAAAGGATCCTCTTTTACAAATGACAAAATAGGCCAAAATGACCAAGTGCTGAAAGTACAATTTCTGATCATAATTACTACAAACTGATAGCACCACTGTAAATTTCAGAAAAAATCATGCACTTTCAAAAAAATGGCACTTGAAAAGGAGTTCGTATGAGCCTGAATGGAGCCCCGGAAGTTGCAAAAACGGTGACAATCGAGCAAGACCTGAGACAAATCCAATTTTTTGGAAAATCCGTGCACTAAAATCAGAAAATAACTTCACCACTGCGATGTACACAAAAAATTAGCCTAGATCAAAAAAACTTGCACCAAAAAAGGCCTGGAATGAGAAGTCAAGATATAAGCCTTTGAGATTGACTAATGAATCAAAAGCTTCAAGCTGTGGGGGTCTAATTTTTTATAAAGCCATTGATCACGGTGCTGACATATTTTATTGCTATATTAAATTTGAAGGCCTTATGCTTTCGTCAAAACAACTCAGTTAAATTTGATGGCCATCTTCACGGTCATGGCCGATAGTCCTCAGCCGGAATATTACGTTTTAATACCTAAATATTCCTTGATGGAATGTCCGGCCGCAGATTATAAAGAAGTCCGCTTGATTTTGAAATTTGCCACTAATGTTATGAAGAACCATCGGATATTTAACCTTTGGTTATTTTGAAGGTGGTAGGTTAAGGTAGCTGTGCTCATGGGACTGTGTGGGGAGCTGCGTGGCGATGGAGCATACACACCAACGATGGCCGAACTCTGGCTACCGAGGTACCCTATGAGGGTATGAATTACCTTGTAGGTACTTATAGTCCTGAAACGGAGACTTAAATTTATTTTTTTGTTTTTATTTTTTTTTATAAACTTTTAAAATAAATAAATAAAAGCGTGAATAGTTACTTTGAATGATTTTCTGAATAATAATTTTAGAAAATAATTTTTTGCAAAGAAATAAAAATCATCTGCATTTATCACCAATGGTTTGGGCCGTCTGCATTCGGCGATAAAAAATTTGCCTCATTGGACAACTTGCTCCGATTTGGACGATTTGGTAGTCAATTTATGGGTTTTTGGCCCTTCTGAGCACGATAGCGATGTCCTTTTTGGCTGAAAATGCTCCAAAGTGGTAGCTAGCCTGGATCTGAAGCTACTTACGTCTTCCAAGCCTTCTGATTTGGCCTCAATGTCAACTAGGAATGAAACAAAAGAGCCATCGAGGCTATCTCAGACACTCTGATGCAATGGTGAGCTCGGATCTGATGCTACAAGCTCCCCAAATGCACCGCAACACAAGGCCAAAATGGAACCCTCTAAGAATCTCTCCAAATGACTAACTAAAGGAACTCTAATAGCTCTGATACCATGTAAGAATTGGCTATGAAGGTAGCCACCCAAGATGTAGAGGCCTAATAGAAAGCACAAGCATAAGAGAGATAGAAACAATATGACAAGAATAAACTCTATTCTTATCAATGAATGCAAATATGATGTAATGAGAAAATGTGCATAGGGGACCCCTTGGTTATATAGCCAAGGTGAGAACATAGAAGGGCATAAGATTATGACAAGTGTCATAATCTTATGACATGAGACAACTATGAAAAGCTATCACTCCACCTAAAGTGGAAAAGTGATAATGTGATAATCACCACAAAGGTGGATCACCCACAAAGTGGAGAGATAATCACATGATGTGTCCACAAAGGTGGAAGTGATAAAGTAATGACATGTCAAGTCCACAAAAGTGGAAAATCTCCAAAACCTCCTATGTGGTCCCTAAGTAAACTTAACTAAAGTGTAATCATGACCTAGGACAAGGTACAACACATTTAATTACACCAACATACCAATACAGCCAATGACAAATCATTCATCCATTTCCTATAAAATACCAAGAGATAACAATATAAGTATTGTTGTGCCTCCTAATATTAAACAAGTTTAAAAAGATAAAGAGAAAGTGGTTGAACAGCCTTCCATGGTTCCTTTTTTCCTCCCTTAAGGGAAGAAAAAAAAACCTATGGTTGATAAACCTACTCTTACACAATCGTAACTTGAAAATCATACAAGAAGAAATAGAAATGCTAAAGAGCATAGGAGTAGATGTCGTGCTATTGCTTGTAAGTTAAAATAAGAGAATAAAATAGAAAATCAATATCAAACACCAATTGAAATAAATCATGATGGTTCTCCACCTTCTCCACAACAACAACATTAAACTTCAATGGAAATCATTATTATACCTCCTATTATGATTAATATGGATGATGATGATGATGATGATGATGATGATGACATTGCTAAGAATGATGACTCTTTCATGAGCTTAGATGATAACAACTATGATTATTTTGCTAAAAAGAGTGACTCACCACATGTTGAACTTGGTGATGCTCCTAGTACAACACTTGTCATTTTCTGTTTGGTTAGTTGTCTTCCTTCCAGATAATGAACAAGATTGGGATGTGGATGACCTACTATTGGTTGACTTGCATGTGTCATACTAGTCTTTTCTTTATTTTATTTTCATTTTATTTTTGATTTCATGTGTTTAATGTTATCCCTCATACAGTGTTGCTTGGTGTGTCTTTATATGTTTGTGAGCCTACTTTGGATGACCCTTGTCACTCCATTGGTGCAAGGATACAAAGGAAGAAAAAAATTTGTGACATTCTTCTATTTGTATCTTCATTCTTCTATATCATACACCTTTTGTCTTTCATCTTGTGTTTTCCCTTTGGGGATGATGCAAGGCATCGAGATGTTTAGGTCTCTTCCATGTTGACCCAAAAGCTTCTATGTGTTTTCTCTCTCTATGTGTCATTCTTCCTTTATGCTCATTGTTCCATGAGTTATTTGGGGAATGATGATGATTCTGAGCTTGATGATATCACTATAGCAACAACATATGCTAAGCCCAAATCCATGGATCCTTTATGTGTTATACTAGGATTGCATATAGAGGCCCGAAACCCTCCTTTCGATGGCATAGCTCTATTTTGGAAACATATGTTTGGCATAGGGCTTTCTAAATAAAGCTCTCATGTATTGGAATTTATCATATTCTACTTTAAAGTAATTTCTCATAGCATGGTGTTTATAAATTTCTTTAAACTAGGGGAATATACATCCCCACTCATTGTTTGCTTCAAAGTGTGGTCTTCTGACTTCATGTGATGTGTCTTCTTGGTGGCGAAATTGGGTTTGATGTTTCTTAAGAGCATGACCATTCTTGGCATATGATATTCCTCTTAGTGGTGATGATACGACTTGCATTCCCTAAGTTTTGAATCTTTTATCCTCGACTATTCCTCTTTTGGTGACATCAAACATGATGTTCCCTAAAGTGAGACCTTTAATGAACTAAGAAAATCCCCTTTTAATATCCTATCCTATTGTATTTAAAATGGCCACCAAGCATAACACAACTTTCTTGCCAATGGAGCCTTTACGTTTTTTCATGGTCACCAAGAATAACACAACTTGCTTGCCAGTGGGGCCTTATGTTTCATGAGTTCCTAGCATAACACAGCTTGCTAGCCTTGTGACCATTTTTGTGGTTCCTTATCAAAGTTATTAGAAGGTATAACTTTGGTATGGTTGATACATGGGAGCCTGTAGACTTGGTATGAATTTCCCAACAGCCACCTTTTTGGGGCTTACCTAGTGGACAACAAATTTCACTAGCCTATGTGAGTGTATTATTTTACATAGTGGATAGCAAATTTTCACTTGTGAATTTTTTTTGGACAAACATCTAAGGCTTGATCTATACCTATTAGACAAATAGTTGGGGCTTGATCCACCCCTTCTCTTTTCATTAATTTTGGCATTGTATGCTTATGTATCTTTTCTTTTTGATGTATATCATATGTATATGAGTGTTCATTTGTGCTTATGTTGGTTTTCCATGGGATCTTGATCCTAAGGGCTTATGCAAACTTCTTGACCTTTGTCATATAAAGTGGGGGCTAAATGTAGTGTCATAAAATGTGCACCTTTACATTTTCACTCTATGTTTGGGTCATTTAATTTAATTGGAATTAAGTAAGCCTCTAATTGGCCTAATTATCCATTTAAAATCCTAATTAATCTCGTTTTCTAAAATGGAAACTTGTATTAAACAATTGCAAATATTAGTTAAATTGCCTTGGAAATTTAGTGTCCTAGATTTAGGTCCTAGGACCCCTCCTTAAGTTGAGGATCTCAAATTTTAATATGTTTTCGGTAGCATTTTTTATGATTCAAATTCAATTTGCAATTGTCAGCCTTTGATGTTTAATTTTTAGGAAATTAGAAAATTACCTATAAATACAAGGTCTTTTATCAATTCAAGATCTAGAATCAAGAAGCAAGATTATCCAACCTTCGCAAGATAAAAAATTATTGTCAAAAGTGTTCAAGAGTAGATTTATCAACCTTCTACATTAGCATTCAAGATCCCAAGTATCGTGTCAAAGTTATTTGCATCTATGCATTTTTTTGGAGCTAACATTGTGATGTAGGTTTCAAGCATTCAAGTATCAATTCAAGCATCAAGATCAACATCCAATCAATCCATTTCATGGAAGATCAAGACCTTGGAGAGATGTGTTAGACTTCAATCATCTAAGGGATTTCATTCAAGGGTTTGGTGAGTTGCAACAAGCTAGTGTCCATTCATCATTCCTTTCATTCATGTTTCATTTCATTTCAAGGTTTAATTACCAAAATGGGGTTTGACCAAGGTAAACCCTCATTCACCAAATTAAAAAAATCACTCTTTGTGTTTGTAGGTTTTTAGGTGAAGAAGGATTGAAAATTGATCAAAAGTGAAATTTGGAAAAGTTGTCAAAGTTGTCATCAAAGTTGTCAAGTGACAGAAACTCACTTGCATAATTTATTTCTTACTTTTCAACTATGAGATATGGAGGAATTGGGAGTGAAAACTCAAAAGAAGAGGATTGTGAAATCAGATTTTGGACCCCTGTAGTAGGACCCATTTTCCTTAGGGCGAATTTGTCTTAAGAGGACACTTAGCAATCGATTTTGGTGACAGGTGCATGCTGTCTTATCCTTCTTAGATCTACTAGAAGTGTGTTGTTTCTAATTATTTACACTTTAAATTGATGATCCAAGTTTCACATTGTACAATTGAGTCTATTTAGTATTTTTAGTTTTTCTCCCCAAAGTGTTGTTCAGGTAGATTTTACCCTGTATTTTTACAAGGAAAATTGCAAGATCTCCAATAGGGTTGACCCACAAAGGGTTTAAAGTCAATCCTACCTTTAGGGATCTCATTTCCTAATGAAATAGGGAAGATAGGTGTATCACATATTCAGTCATCCCATATTTATCCCAACACCTTCTTTTTTTTCACAGATGTTGAGACTATGTTTGCCTATGTTCCCAAAGACAAACTAAAAAAATTAGACAAAGAACTAGAAGGATTTCATAATTATGTGAGTATTGAATCTCTAGTTGGTCATGTGGTCCCTATGATAGATAACATGAGGAAATTGATTAGTGATGCTCATGGACTAGAGGTTTTGTGTAGGCTAGCTCATATAGTTGATGCCAATGTACATGCAATGGCTAGTTGTGCTCAAGCTTTGGGATACACTCAAAGTAAAAGAGGAAATCTAGTCTCCCTCCCCACAACTATAGCCTCTATTCCCACCTAAACAAACCCAATTTTCACCTCAATAATACAACAAAGCATTAGTATAACTCCAACAGTAGATCTTTACATTGGAAATCCTTATGGTTTTGGGTCCTCACATGTGACATCTCAAGTTTCATCCCCTCTCATAAATTTGCAACATAGTAGTCCACCAAGCACATACACACTTCCACAATATTCGCCATATTCCAAAAACATGTCAACTAATGATTCTATCATTAACCAACTTTTGTAAAATGTAACCTCACATCAACAAAAAATTTCAACCTTGAACCAAAATAAAAATGGACAACCAACACAATATGCCAAAAGGATCCCATTATCACTTGAAATATTGAAAACACCAATGCCACAAAACATAGAGATGTATCTCAATTTGAAAAAAATGTATCCATGCACTAAATTTTCAGGATATAAATATACACAAAAATAATGAATGAAAAAAAGTATATTATATAAAGATTGGCATCTCATGTAGCTTCATTTTTCAACATTTTATCAGCAACAAAATTATAGTGTAAATTTATGAGAAACTATAGTCAAATAAGTTTTAAAAATTTTCAAAAAATACAAAAATAAAATATACTAAAAAATGACACTTTTTATTAGTTTACATCATTTCAAAATTTAAAACATGTATGCCACTTTTTTATGGTTCAAGTTTAAAATTTCGATCAATGTTGGTTGTTTTCTTTATAATGTGTGACAATTTTGTACTTTTACCCTTGAATTTATGATCCATATCACCATTGTCAGTTTCCAAATTTCTTTTGTAACATTCATCATCTTCAATACCCATATCAACCATCATGCCTAGTTGTTTAATTTTGTTCATACTATACTTCTTCTTGAGGCATTCACACTCAAAATCACAAAGATGATTGTAATATAATAGTAAAATTTTCCTTTTTTTTCTCACCATTATCCATAGTAGAACTTATTTATTAATGAGGCTTCTTTCCCTCAATATTATAATAAGAACAATTTATCAATTAAAAAAAATTATCTCTATGAAGAATTTCTTCATGTCATAATATTCAATCATCAAAATCTTTGAATTTCAAGGTTGCTAATTTTCTAGTGAATATAAGTGTATTATTGAAATTCTCAATAAACTTTAGAAAACTATTAATATTAATGAAGATGATATCTTTATTATAAATAGTCTCATATATTTACATGGTGACTTAAATTATCCTTGACCACTAAGAGATGCTCAATTACTAATTTATTCATCCTTCTATTGTATAATTGAGTTTATAGTGCGTGTGTTCTCACATAAATCTTATGTTCAAATATTTTTGTGATTTTATCCCAAACTTATTTTAATGTGGTTTTATTTTACATATTTTCTATCAAAGTCTCATAATAGAAATGTCTATCAAGGTCGTTACAAGGTGTATTTTGTTTTCAAATTCTTCTTATAGACAAGCAATTATGGAATTTTTGTCATAGCTCCATCAATAATAGAGCTAAGGCCTCACAAAAGAAAAATCATTTTCATTTGGTGATGATTTCCATTATTATCAATACCAATGACTTAATTAAAATGGAACCCAAGATACTATTTTCTGTGAGTTAAATTTAAGAAAATTTAAGGACTACTATTGGGTAATTCAATTGAACATTTTTTCCAAGATCCTTCAAAATTATATTCTAATTTTTATCTAGAAAAATATTTACATTCTTTTCCTTTCATTAGGAACGGTTTTATAAATAATTTGAAACTATGCTTTTTTTTCTTTGGAAAATTTAGGTCATTTAAAGAGGAATTTGTTGAATATTAGGAGAATTTAGAACATTTTATAGACTTTTTATCATCTACATATGACAATATTTTAAGGTGATTTTTCTATCTTGATTCAATTAATTTACATTGATTTTTCTATCCTAATTATAAGGTTGTAAAGTGTTTACAATGAAGCCTAGTATATTGATATTATTTTCTTCGATATGATATTTATTTTACGAAAAGGAATTCTCATAACTTTTTAAATTTAACAATTATCTTTGTGATCAATATGACTAACTTTCTAATTTGGAAATAATCTATATGATCAACATCACATTTTTTCTATATTGAATAATCCCCAAACACCTTTTATGGCTATCATCCTCCTTCTATAGAAATATTGATACACTTTACACACTATAGTTTTTGCTTAATTCAAACATATATGTTCTCTAGATATAGATCTCACATGTTTAAGCTAAAAGGAATAATTTTGTATGATTCTATGCTTGTGAAATAGAATAACAAAATCCAAACACTCTCATTCAAGTACAAACCCTAGAGATCTCAACCTTAAGTATACAAAGGAGAAAGAGATCTTGCAATATGGTTTTCCTATTAATGAGGGGTTCACCACCAAGATAGGGAGACTAATGAAATGTAAGATCTAATGTTTAAACCTTGTGATACATTAAACTTGAATGAATGACCTCGAAATGCATATGAATCATAACAGAAAGTTGTAAAATCAAAAGTGTGCACTTGGAAACATGTAGAGGCTTGAATGAGGACTAGAAATGCTAGAAATGTTGATTTTAAGGCTGAGTGGGACTCATACGCTAGTTTAGGTGATTTAGTCCTAGACTGGGTTTTCTACACCAAAACTAGAATCTGATAGTGTTGATTCTAAATCTCCAAAAACCCTAAAAAATTGGTCGCACTGGGTCTCATATGCCCAAGGTGGCGTATCAGTCCTAGTGTGATTTTTCTAAAGGTTAAGGTCTATTTCTGCTCTCCAATCTCTTCTCTTTCCACCACACTTTATTTTTGGACCTAAAACCTTGATTTTGAACATGTAGATGACCTTTTTATGAAGATAGCAACCTTGCAAATGAGGGGACAACTCCAACAACTTTCTCCAAGCTTGCAACCTAATCTTGAAGGGATATTCAAGCTCCAAGACACCTAGATCTACAATCACAGATGTAAAGAGAAGAAAAATTTGTTGATTTGTTAATAAATGCAAGTTTTCCTTGGTCAAACCCCTTTGAGATAATTAAACCAAATGATGAGATAGTGAAATAAGGACATGAAACATGAAAAATGATACCTTGAATGATGTCTTGTAAATAAACAACCTAACATGAAGTGGCCATGAAGGATGTGGATCTATATCTTGAAATAAGTGTAGAACAATGCTTGATCTTGGATCTTGAATGAAACATCACAACAATAGCTCACCAACATGATTGATGCTTGATAATCTTGACATGATGATGGATATTGAATTGCTACAAAAATTGATGAAGAATTCTGCCCTTGAATTCCTTAGAAATGATCTTGAATCCTTTCTTGAGGCTCTTGCAAAGTCCTAGAATGCTTAACTCTTGAGTGCTTGACTTGATATCATGAAGGCTTATATGAAATAATGATTTTAGACCTTTTTTATATAGGCAATCCATCTAATATTCCATTTATTAGATCCCACAGGCCGACATCCATGAAATTTGAACTTAAAACCCAAATTTCCCTCTCAAAACTCAAAAAAGGAGCCAAATGCGACTCATACATCATTTGTGGCATATGGGTCCCACTTGGATGGGACTCATATGCCTAAGGTGTCGTATGGGTCCCACAAGGCCTTTTTGGAGAGAGAAAGTGTCGAGGAGTTAAGAAATTAAGTCTATTTGTTGATATTGTTGGGATTTTGATTAAAATATGCCTTGGAATGCATAATATAGGGTCTTAGGGGCCTATTAATGATTATATAAAGGTCATAAATGCAAGAAGGCCCAAAATTCATTGTGAAAGTGTAAATAAATGAATTTTACAATATTAAATTAAGGAAAGATTAGGTCAATTTAGCTTTAAAGGGCCCTAAATCTAATGTGAATGTGTATAACACATTACAACACTAGATTAAGGAAACATTAGGTCCAAGCACCCTAAATTTAACTTGAAGGTGTAAATAAATACACTTTACAACATTAAATCAAGGAAAAGTTAGGTTTATTTAGCTTTAAAAGGGCCCAAGACCTAATGTGGATGTGTAAAACACATCACAACACTAGATCAAGGTGACCTTAAGTTTATTTTAACATTAATCATTCCAAAATCAAGTGTGAAAATGTACACAACATTTTTGACACTACATTTATCCCCCACTTTAGTGAGAGGGTGAACTTGCTTCAAACTCACACTAAAGTAGACATTCAAAAGAGGTCCAATTGTACCAATGCATATGGTCTAGGATAATAGAGATTGAGGAGGTGGTCAAGCCCCCAAGATCTAAGATCCTACGTCAAACCAACATAAGCACAAAAAGGACATGCACAAAGGTGAATAATATGTAGCAAAACAAGATGCACAAACATGCAATGTAAATAACTAAAAGAAAGAAAAAAAAAACAATAAAAAATAAAAATGAGGTGGATCAAGATTTGACCATTTTTCCAACGATGTGGATCAAATCTAAGTTATTTGTCCAAAAATGCACGCTCACTCTAAGGAAACAAAACTTCAAGTTGTCCATTAGGCGAGTATCCAAAGGGTGAGACACCTACACACACAACTGGTATGCACTCACACACACACATGAGTGGCTATGAGAAAGTGATGCCTCAGTTGGGATTCTCATCAAACCATACCAAAGTTATACCTCCTAATAACTTTGATAAGGCACCACACAAAAAAAAATGATCGTCAAGCTTCATGAGGCAAGCAAACTTTGTATTCTTGGAGCTCATGAACAAACAATGAACTTAAGTTTCATGAGGCAAGAAAAGCTTCATATGCTTGGAACTCATGAACAAACAAGATGGCTCCACAGGCATGCAAAGTGTATTATGTAAGATGGCCATATAACCAAAATTTTGTGAATGCAAAATAGGGAACAATTAAAGAAGTCTTGTTTAATTCACGTAAGGTCTTTAACTTAGGGAACATTGTGCCTAATGTCTCCAAGAGAGGACCAATAAAAATATAATAGAATATTCACAACTCGGGGGATGCAGTGTGACACATCAAGCCACTAAGAGGAATATAATATGCTAAGAGAGATCATGCTCTTGAAGGACATCACACCCAATGTCACCACAAAGAAAAAGATGCATCGCATGAAGTAAGAAGACTACACCATGAAACATGAAAAATGCAAAAAGAATAATGCCAATGTATGCCCCCACTTTAAAGAAATTGCTAAACACCATGTTGTGAGCAATTACTTTAAAGTAGAAAATGATAAATTCAAACAATAAAGAAGGCATGAGAGCTAACTTGGAAATCCCTATTCCAAGTCATATGTTTCCAAATAAAGCTACGTAATGCAAAAGAAAAGAGAAAAGGGGGTCTCCCCCAAAAGGCAGTATGTCACATGCGAGCCAACTTAAGGCATATCGTCCACATCCCAAGATTTCTCTTATATGTACATGAAAGGAAGTCAACTAGCCAAAAGAAACAATGAAAAGTGACATACAAGGACAAGGCTAACCTAACCCCTTGCCCCCACTTAGTACAGGACAAGGATGAGCTGAAATTATTAATGAGAGGTTTGAAATTCAGTATCAATTAGAGGATCTAAATGCTTCAACACAAGAAAAAGCACCACAATCCTTAAGATGTTGTATTTTATCAATTAAGGCCTTACATTCATTAGTAGAATGACCATGAACTCTATCATATGAACAAAATGAATGTTTTTAGTTAAAAAAAAATCATGTTCTTGGAGGGAGAGGTATCAAACGATCTTGGAGGAGTCTCATCAATATACTCTCTTGATCAAAAGTAGAGGATGTTTCATTATTTTGCAACAAATATATCTCTTGCTTAGTACAAGATGACATACTTACACAAGACTCTTTAGATTGTGAGATTTTGTTCTCTCCTTTACAGGAAGGTGTAAAATCTAACGAATTCAAATTATTAGTGTTTTGTGTGATGACATTAACATTAAGTGAGGATTTTGTTATTTCTTTCAAAGGATAACAATCAAGACCACTAGTGTCTATCAATTCAGGGTGCACTACTATTAAAGTTTTCTTAGAAGAATCTTTTGTAAGAGTTGATATTAAGTGAAGGCTTGACTGTTTCTTTTGAAGGACAATAACCAAGACCACTAGTCTTTTCTTGTGTTTGAGGCTCTATAGGGACATGGATACCTTGTTCATTAGCGCCACATCCTTTCCCATTATAACCGAGTTGTTTCATAAGTTCATAACCTCTTCCATAAATATTTTTCATTTCTTTTGGATTTGGTGGTTGTTCATAGTCAAGTTCATCAACATTTTTTGTGTAATTTGTTGTTTTTTTTCTAAAGTGGTTGAGGCGGATGCTTTCAAAGGGTCTTCCAAATTTTGTGTTGACATTACCGCTTTTTCTTTTCCCTTGTCTAAATCTTTGTTTAGGATATTGTATTCTCTCATGAATTTTGGTTTGAAATCTTAGAGGAACCCCAATCATCTTCTAATAGCTTCATGACTTCCTCAATATGTTTTTCTTTTTCTTTTTGTTGTATAGGTTCCACTTTTGTAGTTGGTGTTAATGTTGCCAAAGGATTTTCCTTATCTTTGTAAATGTTCAAGCAACTGTTTGGTTCAAGGTCAGCTTTGATTGTATCTACTTTTTTTTTATAGACATATTTCATGATACGATGAGGGGTAGAGGGCACCTCATGCATCTCATGAATCCATGGTCTTCCTAAAAGGAGATTGTATGAAATATCATGATGCATAACATGAATCAGGGTTTGTAATGTGGCCTTTCCAACTATAATAGGTAATGTAATCACTCTAAGCGATTGTTTTCCTACATTTTCAAACCCCCGAATAGATAAAGAATCAAGTTGATTTTTTTATTTATCCACACCAAGTTTATCCAAAAGGGTTACACTACACATGTTAAGGGTGGAGCCATTATCAACAAGGGTGTTTTTAATTCCCAACTTATTATGGATAGCTATTATCATGAATGCATCATTTTTCTTTCTCACTTCCAAAGGAGGTAGCTCATGGTGATGAAAATTAATGACTACATTGTTTAAATTTATAGCTTGAATTTGGACTGCTACTTCATTTGATTGTGTGTTAGGAACTTGTTGTAAAGTGCTTTGAATCATGTTGTGATAATGAGGGGAGGCTTGAATAAGGTCCCATAAGGATATCTTAGCAGGAGTATTCTTTAGTTGTTCAACAATATCATACTCCTTTCTATTTTGTGGAGTAAAATGAGGAGGACCTAGTAAGATAGGATTAGGTAATGGGAGGGATGTTGAAGTTGTTTGTCTTGGTTGCGGATTGCTTCTGTTATATGTATGATCAATGATATTATGACTTAGCTGCTACAAAACATTATTCTTAGGTGGTTAAAGGATAAGTTCATTTTTGTTTTTAGTTTGAGGTTTGTGTGAAGGTGGGTAAAGGATGAGTTGAGGTTGAATAATATTAACTTCCCTTAGTGAAGGAGAGTCTAATGTTACTTCATCATCTTCATCTAAGGGCACTATATCATTATTGTCAATGTTATCCTTTTCTTGCACCATGATATCCTCCCTAGGAGGAGACTTGTTAGGAGAACTACAAGCTATATGTTCATGAAATTCAAAGGTTGGTTCTTCTAAAATGACTTTGTCACATGTAAGTGAGGTCAAAATATCTTTTCTATCAATAGTGGGGACATTAAGATAAGGCTCAATTTGATTGTCCTTTTTCTCTAAGGTCTCATTCTCTTGTGCCATACTATTTACCCTAGTAGGAGAGATTGTAAGATGTTCATCACATTCCATGGTTATATTTTGTAAAGTAGCTTCAGCACAAGTAGGGGAGGCATCAAGAGAAGGACAATTATGCTTACCAAATAGATCTTTCCAAATGGTAGGAGCATTAGGGAAGGGAAGAACAAGATTCTCATGACTCTCAATAGGTGCATCTTCTAACACCAAGCTATCCTCTTTGCATCAAGGAGGGATATTAGGAGAAGGAAAATTTTGATTGTCATGGCTCTCTATGATTTCATCCTTTTTCACTAAAATATTCTCACAAGCAAGGGATAAATGGAGACTAGGTGAGGTGATGTTTAGAAATTTTTCTATGATCTTATCTTCTTGTGTCATAATATATTCCCAAGAGGGAGAAGGAGAGAGAAAATCAAGACTTTCATGATTCTCAATGATTGTATCTTCTTTCACCAAGATACCTTTGTCACTAGTAGGAGAGGTATCAGGAGAAGAACAATTATGGATTTCATGATTATCTATGCTTGTATCTTCTTGTATGTTACCCTTTGAAATTTTATTCCAAGTCAATTTGTTTTAAAGCTTCTCCTTTCATGATAATTTTTAAACTTTTGCATATATGTCTAAGTTGCGGCTTTCACAAATCTTATAACTATCGTGGTCCTATCAAGTTCCCTAACCAAGTCGCTAGGTTTCAAAATTTCAAAATCAACCAACTTTCTTGCAACCTTTTGAAGTGATGCTTTATGTTGTCAAGATATCAGCAGTTCTTGAAACTCTAGAACTTCCAACCCATGGTTACAAAGTTCTAGCTCATAGCGACAGGGCAACCTCAGCAGGATATATCATTTCCAAAGTGTCAGTGCATTTAATGAATTGTATGGTGCCTTTATGGAATGTCTTATCAAATTTCTTGAGACCTCAATGGAAAGTTTAACATAATCTTTAAAAATCCTCTAAAAGGATAGCTCTTTAATAAGAAAGTTGGTTAAACGGTTTGACATATTTTGCTTAGTAAATAAATGACAACTTTTCACTGTCAAAGTAAAACAAGCCTACATGCAAGGGAAGGTGGTAGTGTTTTTTCGATTCCAGAGTTTTCTCAAAATGGTACTTCCTAGTGATGTCAGGGAATGGGAAGATGAACTTGTTCCTGTTCTACAACCTGATTTGAGTTGGCTATAGGAAGAGCAATTCGACATCATCTCTCAGCTGTGTTCACTGGTCTGGAAGGAGAAAACCAGCTATGTCGAGTACAATAGGGTGATCCTTGTTTTGGAAGAAGAAGAAGAACGTGCTGAATTTCACAATTTAGTTATGGAAATGTAATTGGAGCTGTATAGAGTTTCGAAACCTCCAACGGTTTAGCGACATGCATGGAATCTTTTGCGAGAGAGACAGTTGTCGTTTCACGATCCTTGTGGTTGGTCATTTTCAAAACCGTTACTTTTGTAATGTAATATTTTTGGAGTTCATGTATATATAGGCCTCCAAGTTTCTAGTAGGGGCATCTTTTGGCTATTCCCGAAAATAGGGAAAGTAAGGGCAGTCTTAGGTTTTTCTTTCAATGCAGTCGATGGTACAGGGTATTGGACCTTTGTGTTCACAATTTTCATATTGGAGAAATAAAGAAAGTGTTTTCAGATCTTTGCATTTGCAAATGTTTCTTTTAATTGCTAATATACTTTGGGCTTTTTCAATTTCTTTCCAATATTGATTTTGTTATATCAAACTGTACGTGCAATTATTTCTAGAACTTTGAATGCAAAATAATTCATTTATTGAAGGGAGATTTACGGCTCACTCTTTTCTTGTTTCTCATCGTGGGTGCAGAATAAATGGGATTTGTATCATTTTTCTGCATTCACTTCATTTTATATCAATTCATCACATTTAAGTTTATGGTTATGGGTAGGTGTTAGTTGCCTTTTTTGCTTTCTGGTTAAAAGCATACCCAGTATTTTCTATTCATTGCAAATCATTCAGAGGTAGTTGCGCCTTGTAAAATAAGCAGAGATCACTTGCAAATATCATTGCAAGTGACTCAACTGTTAGTACTATTTTTTCTTCTTGTTGGGAATTCTAAGTCATTTTCTTTCATTCATTTTTGAAGGACAGATTTGTTAACTAACAATTTTTTGGCGACTCTGTTGGGGATTTGAAGTGGTTGGTGTTTTGTTCTCCCATAAATTTGAGGGTACCTCCCCAAGGACGGAGGTTGGTGACTCTATGTTTATGAAAGATCTTTTTGGTAGAAGAACTCCAGTGTTATGTCAATGTTTTGGTAGCATCCCAACCATAGGGAGCCCAAATTGGACAATTTGATTTACCTCAATATACAACCATATTTAAAGGTTCAAGAAAATATTTTCCTAAATTTGCTGGTGAAGATTCTCAAGATGCAGATCATCATACTCAAGCATTCACCATTGCATGTGGAATCCTTGCAGTTTAAGAAGAAGATGTGTTTGTGCGGTTGTTTGTTGAGAGTCTCATTGGACGAGCAGTAGAATGGATTCAAAATCTAGAAGATGGATGCATTACTGATTGGGACTCTTTAAAGAATAACTTCTTGGGAAGATATAAGGGCCATGTTGATGAAGTTTCCCTTCTGAATCAATTTTTCAACATCTGTAAGCAAGAAGATGAATCCATCAAAGATTTCGTAGATAGATTTAACTCGTTGCTGAAGAAAATTACCACCTCCATAAAACCAAGTGAGTGACTTTAGTTTTGTACTTTTACTTCCTCTTTGCATTTCGATGTTAATTTTGAACTTAAAAGAAGTAGAGTAAATGATATTCAGATTGCTCAACAAGAGGCTGTAAAGATTGAAGACGATTTAATATTGAGTGGATTATGGAAAGCAAATCAGGTTGTAGACTATTTGCAATGCGAATTTATGAGGAAGCCTATCATGAAAAATTCAATCCCTCTGCCTATAGATTTTCAATATATGCAACCTCCTTTTGTTGAATGTCTTAACCTCACTATTTTTTATTCAAAGCATTTTGGTAGAAATAAAGGAAATGTTGTAGAAAATGAGCCTCGTATAAATGGAAGAATTGAACCTTTTTACTTGCATCATGAACCTGAAAATCCCTCACAGAGTAAAGAAAATGAATCATCCTTCCACGATGCAAGGTATAGTGAGGGTAATGATAATAATGTTGCTTTGTCATCTTTATCTATTGTAGAAATGGAAAAATTTACTTTTGTCAGTGATAAGGAACAATTTTAGGATTCCCAACATACAAACGAGGTGTTGAATGTCTCTCCTCTAATGTGTATGCAAACTAGATTCAAAGCCTTCACATTTCCAGAATCAACTAATGTTAAAGCTATAAACATAAGTGATGAAGTGAGTCACGGCATTGTTGAATCAAATGTTATAAAAGAAAGCGGAGTTTTTCTAGTTGAAGATTATTCTCAATCATGTGCTACCGAAAAAGTGGATTGTACCAAAGGGAGGTTCTCGTCTGATGGTTTATATGTGGGTTGTCCAATTTGAGGGTTGTTACTCCTTGCTTGTATAGTCAAGTGCATCACAATGTCACATGCGAGATGAATATTGTCAATCATTCGCTGAGCAATCTAGATGTGAATCATCAAATTAAAGAAGAATTACAATCAAATTGTGAAAGATGCATTCAAAGACTTAAGATTGCTATACTTCAAGCCATATAGGAGGAAGTGTTTCTCAGCAAGTATAAGGACATTGAAGTATTATCTGATTCATATACTTTTCATGAGGAACAATTATCTAGGTTTAGTATTTCATCCAGAGGGTCTGCATATATCAAAGATCACACAGTTGCTATTCAAAGCATCAAGTTGCAGCAAAGTATGATAACACCCCATTAGCATAGTCATTTCTTTCATTTTGGCATCTATTTATCTAAACCTATAAATGGCTTTGCATAGTTCCATAAGGAAATTGGTGTTTTTGCACCTAGTCTTGGTGCATATAGGAGTCTTAGGCCCTGTTCTTTCCTTTCTGTTGTTTGGTTGGTTTCCATTTTGGTTTTGGTTTGTACCTGTTTCCCCTCCACCCTACTATCCCCTATCCTTTACTTTTCTTTTGACTCCATGCCCAATGGACTTGGACTAGTCTACCCTAACGATTTTGGATTTCTCTACATTTTCTACAAAAATACAACCCCCGGTCGGAGCCAATGTTACCCTCTGAAATTTTATTCCAAGTCAATTTTTTTTAAAGCTTCTCCTTTCATGATAATTTTAAACTTGTGCATATATTTCCTAAATCATACTTTGAAAATCTTATAACTATCAATGTCTCTATCAAGCCCCTAACCAAGTCGCTAGGTTTCAAATTTTCAAAATCACCCAACTTTCTTGCAACCTTTGAAGTGATGCTTTATGTTGTTGGGACATCGACATTTGAAACTCTAGAACTTTGACCCATGGTTACAAAGTTCTAGTCAGAGTAATGAGGCGACCTCAACGGATATATCA
>VDFB02124078.1:0-28826 GCA_007258455.2 Sequoia sempervirens | reverse complement strand
ATATGGCTAATAAAAACTTAACAAAAAAAAATTCAATAAGAAATTATAAAAAACATCAAAAATGTGCATCAGTGAGTTACAAATCTTTTCCCAAAAGGATTTAGAAAAATACGATAATTTAGGTCAAAATATGGATGACGTACATGTGCATGGTATGGTAAAAAAAAAGTGACTTTTAAATAATGTTTTTTAGAAATACCTATTGAAAATCAATTTGTAGCATCTGAGTATTGAAATAAATTACATATTTGGAAACTAGACTCCAAGTACTCCATTTTATGACCAGTGACATTTTCCAAGATTCCATCTCTAAGTGCTTCAAATTTTAACGTCAAATGTGTCAAATTCTGAAAATCAGGGAAAACACTTCCACTTTTTGGCAAAAAAGTGGACTCAACTTCTTGCCATAACCCATTTCTTAATACTTCTTTTAGAACATCATGCTTTCTCAATTCCCTTTCTTTTAATGGCTTCAAACACTAAATAAGGGGAAATATTTTCTAGGACTTTCATAATTGACCTTCATACAAAATATAGCAATAGATAAATACCAGAAAAAATGTTGCAAGCCCCAGAACTCTTACTTATGATGTAACATTTTTTTAGAGTTGAAACCTCTTAAAAGAGGATAAGATGTTCAAGAAGCAAGAAGCTCCTTCAAAGATCAGCCTTCATTCTTAGTTCTCTCCACTAGAAGAGTACCAAACATCATGGGGTACTACAACAAAATTCCTCATCAAGTATGAAGGTCCCTTTGGATCATTTGACCAAAAAATTAAGATCATCAAAGTTCTTGACTCTCCCAAATAAATAAAACTGATTATTCCCTAGTAGAGTCACCAATCTATTGGTGTTTCCAACTAATTGTCTGATTTTTCCTAAGGATTAGTTACTTTTGCTCAGAAACCCCATGTCAGTGGGCAATGAACAAGAGATAGATTTACAAGTTCTCCTCGGTACTTTAAGATCTGTAGGACCAAGGTGTGTATCCCTATATGTAAAGTAGATAAGCTTCATAAAGATTGCAAGGGCTTGTAGGGATAATTACACCCCTTGTTCTCATTTAAGTTCAGGTATGAAGAAGGAAACATGAAATAAAATCTAAAGTAAGAAAGGATGGAAAAGGTTTTCTGATATGAAATTTGTTTCAAAGGATGGGAGAAGGAAACTACACAAGACCAGTGGCTACTTTGGGCTAAAGAGTCATATGTTATGCATTTTACGATGAAAAAACCAAAAATATTATGAGGGTCATCTACCAGATTATCACCTTATGATAACTAGACCTAGGTAAGCCTATTATGCAACAATACTTAATAATCCCTAGAAAATTATAATATACCCATTAGTTCATAGAAAGCATTTACTCTATCCCTTGGACAAATAGCAAACTAGTAAACTAATTCAAAACAACAAATGTGCTTGAAAAGCTAATATAACCCTTAATTACCCAACTTAAATCATATCATCACTCATAGTTGGAGAAAATTGCATGATAGAGTGTATTCATACACATGTCATAGTTCATAATACACAAAAAATGCCAACTAATGGCTTACAAACATAGATATTCACCATTTAGAATTGTGCCTTTTTTACATAGCATCTACCTTACTAATACACAAAACTTCAGCTCCTCAAAGCCTCTCTCCTTAATCCGCCTATTTAAGATTCCGCTAAATTTGCTGATGCCATTGAAAAAATTCAAAAAAGATTTCTTTGGTCGGGTGTTGAGGAAAAAAAAAAGACTTCCCTTAATTGGCTGGAATTTGGTTTGTAGACCTAAAAAGGCCGAGGACTTGGTTTAAGAAGAATCAAAACAGTCAATAAAATCCTCTTAGCTAAACAAATCTGGAGAATCTCCTCTTCTTCTGGGGAGTGGATTGATATTCTGGCTAGCAAATATTTAGAAAACAACTGCTCCTCCATTATAAAGAAGGATCCCCACCTTCTTCCCAGAGGGTCTACATGCTGGAATAATATAATCAATGGAAAAAAGATTATGGATGATGGTATTGGATGGCAAGTGAGAAATGGTAATCATACTAGATTCTGGGAGGACATATGGCTTTTTAAGGAGCCCATTATAAAAATCAACTCCTTCAGTGAATGGGCAGAGATTTGTAAGGCACGGTTTGGAACTTATGTGAAAGATTACAGAGCGAATGGTAATTGGGTGGACTTGTGCAGTGTTAGTCAGGCTTTGGCTCCTATCCAGTCTTCTCTGCTGGCAGTTAGACTTAGTTCTGAGCAGCTGGATGATCGTGCGGTTTGGATTGATGAACCCTCTAGCAATTTTTCAGTGTCATCTACTTTTGCCAGGATTACTTCTTCTCTGGACCATCCTCCCTTTTGGTCTAAAGCTTGGTTCAAACATTTGATACCTAAAATTAATATCTTCTTCTGGATCCTTCTCCAAAACAAGGTGCTCACGATTGATAACCTGTGTAAACGCGGATTTCAAATTCCTAATAGATGCTTTCTTTGTAAGATGGAGGCTGAATCTGTGCGTCATTTATTCCTTCATTATTCATTTGTTGCTTCTATCTGGGAAAAAATCATCAGGTTATGGCACCTTCCTTGGGTTTTTCCTTCGTCCATTGAAGACTTCTTCACTCAATGGAAAGCCCTGACAAGAAATCCTATGCTCAGGCTTTTATGGGATTTATCCTTCCCTCATGTTGCTTGGGGCCTCTGGAAAGAACACAACAATAGAATTTATAGCCTCTGTGGATATTGTCTTTGATAAAATTGTCAGATCCTTGAAGGAAAATTTCAATGCCTTGGTTCAGAAGGACAACATGCCCACGAAAGTAGAGCATTCGCTCTATGATCTAATTGTTGCTAAGGATTGGAAGATAAGTCTAGATTTGTCTAGAACCATAATGAAGGCCAAGAAGGAAAGAGAGGGTGTTTGCTGGTCTTTTCCGCCAAACGGTTGGATCAAAGCTAACTTTGATGGTGCGGTGAAAGGTAATCCGGAGGTGGCAGGCTTTGGTGGAGTTATAAGGGATTCCTTTGGAAATTTCATTGGAGTGATTGCCTCTCCTCTTGGTTCCCAAACAAATCATCTGGTAGAGGTTGTTGGTGCTTTTCACATCATAAATTAGCCCAAAGTCTTAACATTAAAAATCTATGGTTTGAAGGAGATTCCAAAAACATAATCGACTGCCTCTATGGCAAGTCTCCCCCCTCGTGGACCATTAAATCATGGGTTGAGGATGCCATATTGACTTTAGCTAAATTTGAAAAAGTTAAAATATCACATGCTTATAGAGAAGCCAATGCTGTTGCAGATTTTTTCGCTAACGAAGGAGTTAGAAGTAAAGATGTGCGTACTTGGCTTAATACTAGTGATCTAAACTCTAATGTTTGTGCCCTATTAAATTATGATAAATCACATGGAAAAGCGACATGTTATCCCTTTAATGAGGACAAGTTGGATCTTTCACATCACAATCATTAGAGTGCATGGGACCGTGCCCAACGGCTTAATCTACAAGAAAGCTCCACACGCTTTGTGGGTTCTAAGATTTGGCGGGGCCAATTTTAGTAAAGCTTTCATTTGGGTCTACCCCACTGTGTTGGCCGAAATGGGAGGAGACAGAAAGTGAATTGAGCTAGACAGTTATGATACACACATGAAAAATGCCAAGGCTTGGAATAAGGTTAAAAGCAGAGGGTTGCTTCCTTTCCTGGAGAAGCTCCATGGCTCTAACCAGGAGGCTACAGATTTCTTTGTTAAAAAGTGGAATAATGGAAACTTGACCCTATTTGGTAGGAATGTGGAGCTCAGCAAAAATCTTATTGCTGATGTTACAAGATTATCTACTGAAGGGAAGAAGTTCTTCAGGGACAGGGCTTTTTCTGATGAAGCTGTGATCAGATTTCCTAAAAAGGACAAAGAAAGGCTAAGTCTGGTTAAAATTGCAAATAGCTACTTCGATGCAGACACCATAAAGGCCATTTGGAGAAAGGTTCTGCG
Source organism: Sequoia sempervirens (assembly GCA_007258455.2). Lineage (NCBI taxonomy): Eukaryota > Viridiplantae > Streptophyta > Pinopsida > Cupressales > Cupressaceae > Sequoia > Sequoia sempervirens. The sequence continues at coordinate 24,841 of VDFB02124078.1, read as the reverse complement.
GGTCATCATGGAGTACATTACGGTGGACGAGCGCTTCACCAAAGTCTATGGCTACCACTTTCTCTTCTCAACCACTTCCGATACAAGGTTAGGGTCTCTCTCCCCTATTATCTTTTCTGTTCCTTGAAGAAAAGCTTGGAGGATAATAAGAAAAACCCTAAAAGATTCCCCATCCTACACACTGGGTTAATAAGGTTGATTGTTGAACATTTCCAAAAAATGCCTGCCCCCGCTATACTGGAAACTATCCCTAATTCTGAGAGTGATGACACTGAGCCCAGTGGCTCGGAGTATCTGCCTAACTCTAGTCCGGCTAGAAAAGTCCTTAGCTTGCACGCTGTCCCTTCTGGGAATTCTGGTAAAACCTGTGTTGAGCTTGAGCTGATAGCCCCTCCCTTAAGAACAACTCTATTGATAAGAAACCCCAGGCCAAAAGCCTTGTTTCCTATTCTGAAGAATCCTCTGAGTCAGAGGAGTCTGATGCCAACAAAACTGAGCTTTGCACTGAACCTCTGCCGGATAAACATACTAATGATTACTCCCCTATTATTCCTAACCCTGAGAAAACTTGTCCTAATACTAGAAAAGAGCCCTCTCTGGATGTTCTGAACCTTGCCAAAACCAATTCTGAGTCCCACTTCAAACTCTTGGAATGGACTTTCATTGAAATTAATGAGTTGAAAATAAAAAATTGGGCCCTTCAAAGCAAGATTGAAGAGCTGGGTGCTAAGATTGTAGAGATTGAAAAGAAAGATGTGGATCACAGTAACAGAAATATAGATTCCAAGGTTGAGAACATAAGGAATACCATCAAAACCGTTGCTGAGCAAAACAACCGTATGGCAAGACACAATGCCATTATCATTAACGCGATGACTGAAAAGCTAGATAAAGCCTAGCAGGGTTCTCTGGTGGTGGATCTAGAGGAAACAGAGGACAAAAGCCAAGATATGGATGCATGCATTTCTAGAAGAACCAGAGCCAATCTGAAGTGCAAGGTCCCCCCTACTTCGAAGATGATTCAAACTTTTAAAAAGGGAGTCAATGATATGCAGAATCTGGAGGCGGAGACAGAGTCTGTCCTCAAGACTCTGAATTAACGGCTGGGGTTTTTTTGGTGCTTACTTTGCTGTTCCTTTTGGTTTGACCTTTCTGGTCTTTTTCGTTTGGTTGCTACTGATCTTTTCTCAGGCAGCTGGTCTTTTTGGTTGGACTTTGGTGTCCTCTTTTCTGTTTTGTAAACCTTGTGGTTTCGGGTCCCTATAAAACCTGTTTTACCCTTTTATCAAAACACTAACCTCTAAAACTCGACCAAAACAAAAAATTACCTTATAGTTGAGGCATAACTCGAAATTGATTTCAAACCCCAACCTAACTATAGTAAGGATGAAATCCAATTGGATTTTACAAAATATTTGAATTTTCCCCAAAATCGTGAGCAGCAACCCTGGCCATAACAACTCTAACACCACAAGCAAACATTAATCATCATCTTCATGAATGCAAACTTGAAACTCCCAAGAAATCCATAGCAAAATCTGGGCGAGTATGTAACTTTGTCAGAAGAATGCGATGGCACACAAAATAAATAGCAAGAGTAGTTACAACAATTAATTTTTTCCTTTAATGTTGGTTCATATCCTTTTTCCACTGCTTACACTATTTTCTCCACCACCTAGTTGTTGCAGGATCAAATCTTTAAATTAGGGTCATTGATTTTCTTGCTTCACACCATGATCCATCAATCCTCCTTTATCCACTTGAACTTTAAAACATGACCATCATATTAGAATTCTTTTAAATCTGGGTCATTGATCTTGAGTATCGCATATAATAGGTAGCTTATGCCAAGGTGAACTTCAAAATGTGATGCAAAGAAATATCATGATGCAATAAGGAGTTGAAACCTATCCAAATAATATTCCTTTGGCCCCACCACCTTTGGAAGTGTTAGAGGAGTTGATGTGGTGACATCCCACACTCCCATAGTCTCTTTTGAAAATGTTGACTATCTTGCGGGATAGTAAGGAACTAACACATGGATCCCAGCTATCATAATTTTAAACCTTTAATATCTCAGGCTCACCACCAATCTCAAGAAATCTCTATAAAGAACCCGTGGGGTCCTTGCACACATGGTATCTTACCACATCCTCACACCATCTTTTATGTAATTATTTTATTCCTTGCATGTGAGCGGGTGACAATAAAATTTGAACACCTATTTGGTGTGGCTGAATGACAAATGACTTAAGATAACTTAAAGCATGTTCTTTAAGTTAAGACATAAAAAGTGTCATGCTTAGGTCAACATAAAATTTTGACACTTAGAAATATTTCAAACTTGGGAAATACCTTAGACTTATGACATTTAACCCAATATTTGACCTATGGGCTCAAGTGGTGAAAAGCAACCAAGGGGGCGATTAATGAACAATAACCTAGAGATATGTTATAACTTAAATGAATGGGAACTGACCATAAGAGGTTAATGCAAAGACATAACATAAGTGCATGCCATACCTAGGGTTTAGGTTTTAACACATGAGAGTTTTAGAAATCTCTAACTTGTAGACTCTAAACCCTTAATTCAATACAATTGAGGAATTTCAAAACCTCAAAAATCCCAAAACATCAAAATAGCCATGAATTTTACAAGTTGCACCACAAGGCTTGAGGAGGAGGGCATGATGTACCCAAAACCAAGAATGAGTATTAATTATGACATCATGATGAGAGATTAAATTAAAGACAACTACCAATCAAACCTTTTCACGTGAATAAATATCCATCTTCACATTTGTAATGGGACACCACCCCTCAAAGATCTAAAGGTAGATATGACTACAATTTATTAACCCTTTTTTGGGAATGTAATTCATCATTTATTCAAAATTCCTCATCCAAAACCAAAACAAGGGGGGAAAAGTAGACATCATTGCATGTTTCGCTATTGTAGGAGTAGTAAGACCTCCCAAAGCCTAAATACCATGCTTTAGAGGAGAAGGAAAACCACCATGGATGGTGTTTGCAAATTTATTACCAGGCATAGCAAACTTGGAAGTGACCAAAAATTGATCTGCTAGAAGCAAGGGTTGTAGAGGAAAAAAAGTGTGTACGTTTTAAAACCTCCTCATTATGAGTACTACCATTGCCAAAAATACCCCACATCCAAGGGTGTATTTACAGATCTAACAAATGAAATCTCCAAGTGTGCAAGAATTATTGCACACCCAAGAGTAGGACTAGATTGTGAGAGGAAATCCCATCACCCTCAAGCAGAGGCAAAAGAACATGAGCAAGAGTTAGGTCTATCATAAGCTTACTCGATGTAAAGCTTGAATTTGTATAGCCATTGTTTGCAATTGGTAAAATAGAATAAATCTAAGTAGAGTGGGAGGGGGTGAAAGGTAACCATCATTTTACCAATCAACATAAGGGAGAGGGACCTATAGTGGGCCACCTTAACTTCACACTTCTCAAAGTCCTTTGTGAAAATTTCAAATCACTCCCAAATTTGTACAACAGCTTATTTGGCAAGTCCCCTACTTATAAAAATTGGTTTCAAGGCCACATCATCAAATATGATGCCACATCAACTTGCTTTTTGTCGAGGTATCCAAAACGGCCCAAAAAAAAAGGTGAGACCAATAGTGGGTCACTAAGTCATGTATTATTGGTGTGTTGATGTGGGATCACATGATTTGTCAGTTCGTGTACGTTATGGATAAAAGTATTTTGCAATTGGATATTAATTATAAGTTTATTGGATATTAAGCCTACCCACTATGGGGCCCACTCAGGCCTACTTCTATACCCACCATTGGACCCCTACTCACTATGGGCCCCTTTCCCTTAATTGTTACATTATAATACTTATTACAAATACACAATTATTATATAAATTAATAATATTATATAAACTAAACATTTCTATTTCTATTTAAGATATATTAATTAAATTATGTACAATTTTTTATTTAATAAATTAACTTATATTTAAATGAATATGACATAAAACGCGAGGGAAATTTGTTTAAATGAATAAGTAAAAAATGGCCGGCAATACAATTCAATGTCAAATGGGGCAGGCATGATAAGTTTGAACTTCTAGTCCTGCGGTCCCATTTTAATTTTAATGTAATGACGGTACCGCTGGGACCCTTTTGAAGTGATACACAACCCTAGACGTCACCTCGACGTTCAATAATTACTTTAGATTCCCCATACTCTACGCATATTATAATGAGTTGTTGTGCAAACATTAAATTTCCATCACACACCTGAAATAAGACTGGAGTTCCGTTTTATCAGATCAGGGAGGGCAAGGGTGCGCATTCTGCAAATCGCCCAAAACATTGGTAGTAGCGGCGCCTCTGGTGGGAGTTGAAATATGAAGAGGAGACGCTCAACATCATCTTCTGCAGTGGTTGTGGTAGCAGATCCATCAACATTCAGCAACGTCGTACAACAACTAACTGGAATGTCAAACCCTAACGTAGCAGAAAAGAGGGAAGGGTACAATGAAAAGCCTGTGCCCATTAAGCCTCTAGCCAAACGACCTACTGTTGAGCAAGTAAACGGTAAAAGCAGGCCTTGGCTATCTTCACTAATTCTTCCCCCTTCTACCTCTTCCCATCCCCCTCCTCTTCTAAAGCCGCCTGTGAATACTAACTATCCATCAATGATGCAACCGCAGCTGGAGGATGATCTTTATACTACTTTTCAGAGATTTCACAAATTAGTTAAGGAAGATAATATTATATTTGATTAAAGTCTAGATAATGTGTTGAAGATGTTTGGATGTAGTGGAAACAAATCCGGCTGGTGCTCTTTAGGAAATCCTACTGTAAATCTGTAGGATATTGAACATTATGACCGGTTTCCATAATTAGTTATTAGTTATTTTGTACTTGTAGATTTTAGTTTTCTATTCTGGTGTATATATATGTACAATATTTATTCAAAAAATATAATGAATTTTTTGTACAATTGTTTACAATTTATCTTTGTGTTAGATGATCTGTAGATCATCATATGCTCTTCTATGTTTTAAATTCCTTCGATTGGTAACAAAGCATTTCTCGATCCTATGTTGTAAAAGGGTCGTGATTTCACAATTGATTTTGTGTGGATGAGGAGATTGGCATGAACGATTTGTATGCAGAAATCCAAATTCTGCAAGTGTGAGAATAACACATATTACTTCCAGAAAATTAAGAATGAAATTAGCTGCATCTAAGAATGGCAGAATGCTTAATTTTTTTTTATTGTGTTGCTTTCAAAATCCACAAATAATGCATGCTTGAAGACACCAAACGAATTGAAAGTCCAAGAGTGCGCCATGAATAGGCTATAAGGGCATTTGAGGAGAATAAAAGAGGTTTGTTGAAGAAGACCATTGAATCCTTACACCATCTAAGTGATTCAATGGTAGGATCTGAATGTGAAGATGCAGATCCACTGAGTTCTTTGATAGATCTATTTGGGATATTATTTATTCCATGTGAGAAATATCCTAAATATTAGATGTGGTATGTACAATGTGTGTAAAGCTTGGTTGGTATTGATATTATGGAGGGATAGGGTTCGGAGGTTTGCTTCCTGTTATCCTTGCAAACCGGAAACTTCAAACGAAAGTGACAAAATAGAATGAATCAACTGAAAAAGTTGTTACGATGTTGAAAGGTTGGAAACGGCATCGAATTAATTTGGTTTTTGCGTTGAATTTTCCTACTACATTGGAGTTGAAATATAGCCTCTTTACCAAATGGGTTGGAAACGGCATTCAATTAATTTGGTTTTTGCGTTGAATTTTCCTACTATATAGGAGTTGAAATATAGTCTCTTTATCAAATGGGTTGGAAACGACATTCAATTAATTTGGTTTTTGGGTTGAATTTTCCTACTATATAGGAATTGAAATATAGCCTCTTTATCAAATGTGTTGGAAATGGCATTCAATTAATTTGGTTTTTGCATTGAATTTTCCTACTACATTGGAGTTGAAATATAGCCTCTTTACCAAATGGGTTTAAAATATAGCCTCTTTACCAAATGGGTTGGAAATGGAATTCAATTAATTTGGTTTTTGCGTTGAATTTTCCTACTACACTAGAGTTGAAAATAGCCTCATTACCAAATGGATAAGGTGCAAATTATATGCATGTTTTTTTTAGAGTGTATATTCCACAGATATGTCACATGCATATCAATGTTTGTAAAGAGGGATAATGGATTGTAGACTCTAATAGGTGTCTTATTTGTAAAAAATTGTATATACAAAAGGAATTTGTTTTCAATTTTCTATTGGTATGTACAAAGTGTTTTTCATAGATTTTAAATTAAATAGGTATCATTTTGTACACAATAATTAATAAGGAATTTGAGGAAGAAGTAGTTTTGGTTACAAATTGAATGCTAAGTTTTAATCAAGAAAATTATGTTGTATATATATTAAGGTTTGTAAAGAAGGATGTACAATCTTAAATTGTCATCCCTCACAATTTCACACTATGTTTTGTCCCCCCTAAATTATTGGGTCTAATTAAACACTTAATTTCCTAAATTATGCATTATGGGAGCCATTTATATCATTTTCGGAAAAAATACAAACATTGAACAAATGCATCTAATTGATATTTTACCCCCAACACTTAATGTACTGGTAAATAGGGTCATGACCCATATGCAGACTGAATTTGAATATGTTGGTGTTGGCATTTTAACATTCAAAATTTTGTTTGCAAATGTCAACTATTAGGATTTAGTTTTTGGTAAATTAGATAAATGCCTATAAATACCTAGTTATTGCATTAGTTCAAATCTAAGGAGAATTTATGAGCAACAATTATTATCAAGAGCACTATCAAGCAAGTCAAGAGCAACATTTTAGAGCTTTATTGCAACAATTCAAGATCCAAGCATCATGTCAAATCCTATGGGAGTTCATGTGTGTTTATGTTATCATTGTTTGTGAAGGTTAACACTTGTTGTAGGTCTCCAAGAAATTTCAAGCATTCAAGCAAGAAAGATCCAAGACCTTGAGGTGATGTGTATGACTTTAGTCCTTCAAGGAAGCCATTGAAGGGTAGTGTGCTGCAACACTTTGTGATTTCATCATTATTTCCTATCATTTATCATTTTTATCATTGACATTGCCATTGTGGAAGTGGAAACACTAACACGTGGTTTGACTGAGGCAAGCCCCTAAATGGCATAACCCTTTCCTTCTCTTTTAATGTGCAAGTTTCAAGCTTGAAGAGGATTGAAGGAAGTTTTAAAAAAAGTTGTTCATTGTTGCAATTGAAGCCCTACACTTTATCAACTCATGTACACTCACCTACAAAATTATCTGACAGTTTTCTAACAACTTTACAAGTGAAAAAAGAGATCTTAGAACTACCATTAGAGGATTGCAAAAATAGAGTAGGAGAGGCATACAAGAACTCAAATGACCTTGGGTGACTCTGTCCTCTTATTCAAATCAACATCATGTTTTCTCGACAGGTACACAGTCCCTTGCCCTTCCTAGATCTGCCTATAATTATCTATTTCTATTTGTAAATTATTGGTATCTTGCATTTTGCATAGTAGGTCACATAATCTAATTAGTTTAATCATAGAAAATCAATTTCAATCCATTCCAATCCTCAATAGGATGGAGATCCAAGTTTGATTGGCTAACCTTCATGGTTAAATTCAATCTATATGCCTCAAGTTGATCTCCATCTTAATGAAACCCTAGAAAAGGAGGCAACAAATCCTAGATTCTATACATTAAAAATTAGTGTTCCCTTTTTCTATGTTTCAATAGATAATTCATTGTAGATTGTAATACGTGTTTTATTTGTAAAACTTGCATATAGATTTTTTCATTTACATTTTTATTGGTAAATATGGAGTTGTAAGGTTATCTTTGGAGTGATAAGAATATATGAAGAAGTAATTGTGTAAATTATAAATTGGTCTAAGGTTAAGATCTATCAAATTAAATTTCTAGTTTTCATAGCATTATTGGCTAAGCTTGTATCATGGGATTTACTTTATTACAATTTTTTACTCAATATATTTTTTTACAATAGAAGATAGATAGATTGCGAGAATAGACATCCAATACCTAAGCACACAATAAAAATGTTAAATAATAAATTAATTCTTCTAGTACTTCTACATACCAAGCTAGTGAAAAACACATTTTGAGAACCTCATAGTATCAAAAGACAAATAGAAGAAAATATGGGGTTGGTTATAATGGTTTTGTTGGGTCTTATGTTCCAGAGTATTCAAAACCCATCAAATTTATACATGGACTTATGAATACATGAAAACTTGAATCTTCCTCTTCGCATGTCAAATTTCTTCAATCAAAATTGTGCTTCTATTATGGTCAACATGGTCATACCTCAATTTTTAATTATAATAAAAATCCCTATTCTATATATGGTCAACATACTCATGTTTCTTCTCATTGATTTCAAAAGAAATTGCATAGACCATTTTTATTTGTTGTAAATATCTTACTTGAACTAGTCCCAAGAGAGACATTAGACGATCCTTCAGATATTGTAGTTTTAATATCTTTGATAGAGATTGAGCTAAATGCTCCAAAAAAGGCTCTATTGAGGTTTATTGAAGCTCTTGTTGGTGATGACAATGATATTGTTGGTGATGTCATTCTCTTCTTGAAAGTGTTATTGATTCCCTTTATGTTTGAGACAACTTTGATAAATTTTATGATTTGTTTCCATGATGTTGATGTCATTGTCAAAGAGCATTATTCTTATTGATTTTATATTTGATGTTGAAGTGTGCTTCCCTTGAAGAGTAGAACTTTTTTGGTATGTGTATAAAAAATTTGAGTTGAACCTTCACAACTTAGATGAGTGATGTATACTTGAAATATTATACAAATGTGTTGATTTTATGACATTTCCATTTCATTTTGATTTTACCTAAGTTATTTTTATGATAACTTTGGACATTATTTGGTCCTAAATATAAACAAATTTAAGGATGGGCCATGAGATAGGTCTTACAATTACTCATATCCAATTTGAGTAAGATTTTGAGATTGTAGGTTATAGAGTTTTTGACACTATAGATAAAGATGAGATGCATATGCATGGTCATGATTTGGAGTGACTACCAATGATGAGAAAGAGTCACTAATGGTAAATTATAGATTGATCACTCATGATTGGACAATGACTGTATGCATCTTAGCAATTTGATTGTCATTGATGTCAAAAGGGGTACCTGAGTAATATCAGATGATGATTTTCTCATTGATGTTAAGAGGAATTCATAAGGATGTCATAAACTAAGACTAATCAATATTATGATGGAATGGAAGTAAGTGCTAAAGAACTACAAAATTTTGGGCTTTGGGCCTCATACATACCTTATATCACTTGGTAGAGAAGGAAAGAGTTAGTCTTTTTAAGACAATTTTGATCGGACATCGAACTTTTGGCTTGAGGCCTACTTGATACTACATAGTTTCAAACATTAGACTTCAAGCATACCTCTTACCGAATTTCTCAAATGAAATGAATAAATTTTGTGTAAAGTTTGAAGGGAGTAAGACTTCAGACTTCGACCATTCCTTGTACCATTTGCACAAAGAAAAAAAGAAGTTTGAATGTGTTAAGTCAAAGGATTCGAGCATAGGACATCAAAACATTGGCCTACGCCTTACCAAAAGTTAGGTAAGTGGTAATAGAAAATCTTGAAGGCCGACATTCAAAAGGGTTAAGTCTTGTTAAACCAAAGAAAAATAGCTTCACCAAAATGAATTAACAAGATGATGAACGACTAGTTTTTCAATGTTTCATTCAATTATGAGGGTTATAATGTGCAATTGACAATTATAAATCAAACCTAACCAATATAGTAATCAAAAGGAAAGTTTTGATTTGTACATGTTGTAAAAAGTGCTTTTTTCGGTCTCACTAAGGACTCATTCGCCCAGTGGTGAGTGGGTTCCTACTAGGGTTCTCGAAAATTAATTTTTGGGTTCTCTTCTTCAATGTCTGCACTTCTAGATACCAATAGGAGACTATCAAAAACCCAGAAATGAATTATGTAGCTTAGTTTCCGTGATCTTGCAAGAAAGATGACAATTTTGACAACTTTGCAACTTTGACAACTTTTACTCTCCACTTGATCTTCAACCTAAAACCTGGAATCACACATTAAAGAGAAGAAAATGGTGATTGTTAGGGAATAGGGGTTTTCCTTTGTAAAACCTTGTTTTGGTAATTAAACCTTGAAATGAAACAATGCATAAAAGGATAGGTGAATGAACAATGTGATTTCAGTACTCACCAATCCTCAATTGAAACCTTGGATTGAAAATCTAAAACTTAGCATGAAGTGGCCTATATATATGTAGATCTTGACCATAGAATTTGACATGAAACAATGCTTGAATAGGATCTCCAATTCTATGTCAACACATTAACTCAACAACATGCATGACTTTGACATTATGATTGATATCTTGATTGTTGGAATAAAAATTAATAGTCTTCCCTTAAATGTCTTCTTGAATGCTTTTGAATGCTCTGTAATGCTCTTGTGAAAACTTAGGATGCTTGCATAAAGATTCTAGGTAAAACTATGTGAAATAACCTTATATTTATACATAACTTAAGATTAAAACTTGAAATTCAAATAACACAAGACGACATCAAATCTAGGATTTGAAATCATTAAAATACCACCAAAAGAATATTCTAAAGGGGGGTCCTAGGGTCAAGTGAGGACCCATTCACCATGTGGTGAATGGGTCCTAGCATACTTAACTAGGACACACTTTGGGGGATGTTAAATGTTATGTAAAAAGGGAGTCCTAGGACCTAGTGAGGACCCATTCACCAAGTGATGAATGGATCCTAGGACACTAACCTAGGACACATACCTTGTAAAATTAAGTGTTGTGTAATATCATTTATAAATGTCAAGATTTATCCCTCATAATGTACAATTAATTAGGCTTGGATTTGAATTAAAGGGGCCAATTAAGCTCAAATTAACCTCAATTAATTAATAAAGCCCTACATTGGTGTCAAAGTGTAAAGATACACTTTACAACACCCTAAATAAGGAACCATTAAGTCTATTTTATTAAAAAGGGCCCTAGACTTAATGTCAATGTGTAAAACACATTACAACACTAAATCAAGGCAACATTAGGCTCATTTTAATATTAATTATTCCCAAATTAAGAGAAAAAGGGATACTTTTTCCATTAATACACTTGCAAAGGAATGTAAGTGGTATGAAGTAAGAGTGAACCCCGACACTCGAAAAGGTTTATGGGATTGGAGGTTGGAAATAAGTCTAATGTCTTATCAAGGTGCTAAGTGATGTAAGGGGTATGGTGGAACCCCAAAGCCTGACATAGGAAATGGATTTGATGTTCGTGGTTCAGCTTTAAGGCTTATGCCTTAATAGGATTTTGTGCAAGGTGAAAGGTGGAACCCTGAAGGTTGACACTCGAAAGGGTTGAAACTGTTGTCTGTGAAGGATGGTTTTAGGAATCATTGTTCATTTGACAACCTCAATTCAAAGTTAGTGTTTCACACTTAAGAGTTTCAGAGGTTTGAATGATGGTTTGCGATGGAGTCAAGGATTGGTAAAAGGTAAAAGGCCAGGATGATGGTAAACCCCAATAGGTTTGAAGAAGACTCAAAAATTTCTATTTGGACTTGATTCTTAAGTCCTACCATATAGAACAATCAAACTTGGTAAGAGGGATTAACGATCATTGACCCCCTACAAGTATGACAACAGGAAAATTTTTGATTTTTCGCAAGAAGCTTATGTTGACTAGTGTTGACCACACAAGTTTGAGAAAAAGTGGTCCACATAGATAAAAGTGATTGGATGAGCTAATTCACATCGCTATTGTGAATCATTTTGAAAAGATCTATAGCCTAGGTTTAAATCGATCATGTCAATGATTGGGTTTTAAATGCAATGACGACTTCTTGGTGATTGGTAGATCATGGTACATATTTCATGATCAATGACCTACATTCAATGATTGGATCCTTTCCAATGGTGAAACTTAAAAATTAAATGAATGAGAAGGTTGCACAAAAAATGAAGTAACTGTTCTAGCAACATTTCAATTGGTGATTGAAGGGAATAAACAATGCCATTAATGTTCAATTGACTATGTAATCTATAAGAGATATGATACAGATCGATCATGAAATTCTAGGAATTAAATGAAAAACAAACCATAGATTGATGAATACCAAAAATAGAAAGTGAATTGAATGAGGTTGGTGTTACAAGGCTCAAGGTGAGATGGCATGTTGGAGAAGCTAAGAAATATGTTGACTGGTTAAGAGTTGTGTTGGTGTACGAGTTTGTGAATATACCAAAGAAAGAAGACCAAGATCTAAATATAGAGAAATTAATCTAGGATATGCATTGAGTTGTAGAGGTGTATCAGAGTAAGCTGAAAGAGAAGAGTAGAGCATAGAAATGTGTTTCTGAGTGAATATCAGCAAGGTATGAGTAGTTGTAGAACATGACTGCAACATTGAACTAGATTCATTTTTGAATCTTTTGTACTCAGGAGTTGTTGCTCCATATTTTTATTGTAAATCTAATTGGTTGGTGCCATCAAATAGCTAGGTTGGCATTCAGTCAGGGAGTAGGTTCCTCCTTAAAGTTGGTTCTCTTAACTCATGGGATTGGTGTCTCCTTAGGGTTGGTGCCCTTAAATAGTGTAACTAGTGAGGTTTATTATGAGGCTGGATTAGGATAGTAGATCCTAGTAGCTATTGTCACCATAGTTTTTCCCATATTGGGTTTTCCACATATATCTAGTGTTATGAGTATTTGTGTGTGTGTGTGAAATTATTTACATGATTATTTTATCTCCTTTAAGAGGTGTTAAAAGTTAAATTTTATTGATCTACTAATTCACCCTCTTTTCATAGATGGTTGTGTTCCAATAATGCATGATTGGAGAATACAAATTAACTATTTTGATATATTTGGAATGGGCTTAGAACCAACTATCCAACAATATAAAGTTTTCAAAAAATGGAGATTGGATGCCCAAGTTACACTCAATTTTGTAAAAGTTGCACAATTAGGCCCTCAAGGCAATAGGAGCAAAAAAAAAAATCCCCTAATCGCATGCAAAACTAGGTGGCTTGGTGCAGGTGCTTAGGTGCTGACCAGGTAGAGAATATTCTACAGAATATTCCCCAAACAAATGTTGCTGCCACAAAAACCTTTTTGCATGAAATTTTTTAATTTTTCAATTTTCTTTTTTGAAAAATTATGTTTTTTACCTTAATCCACTTGATTTTTTTTTTGAAGCTTTATTAATGGTGGTCACATGTACTATATGGCATATGAATTCATATACGGTACAAATTCCATATGACTATATAGAATTACCTCGCATTTTGTACCAAAAAACATCAACAAATTTCAATTGCTCCATTTTTCACAAAATGACAATCATTTTTCAGGTTTTTGGCCACTCTAGATACATTGGTGAGGTCTATTTTGTCCCAAAGTGCTCTAAAAATTTGACCACCTCAAAAAATTGCAAAAAATATACTAAAAAATTCTAGATTTGAACCTATAACCCTAGATGAAAGAAAACTTAGAAATGGAGAAGGGGTTCATTGAATCCTTGCTCTGATACTAGTTAGATTTGTGAATAACACAAGGCACATGATCAAATAATGAACAAAACACCCTCTACTCAAGTGCTCTACAAAACAAAGATTTGTTATTCCTCAAAAAGGAATTACTTACAGAATTAATAATTACAAGAGAGAATGAATGTTTATAAGAGAAACCCTAATGATAAAGGGATTGGATTATGAAAAGTGTCAAAATTCTGTGTGATGAGATGAATTGATCTAATATTAGCTCTATAGTTAACATAAATAAAGCATTGAGTTAACTAATAAAGTAAACCTAAGTTTAGCTTAAGTGCATGAGAAGTAGAATAATAATTAATTAAAGATTAATTAATTATTCTCTAATACATGATAACTCTAACATATTTTGTGTTCACAATGTTTAATAATTATTAAGTGTAAGTCATACGATGGAAAACTCTTGTCATTCTCGCCCTATGCCAAATTTGATTTCCTCACGCTCCCCTTACTGTTGCTACCACTCCCCTAAGGTAGGTCTATCTACTACTTCACCGTGGGGTTGTGACTTGGTGGTGAACATTTCTCCCTCTCTAAGTTCACCATTAGTGGTTGAGGTTGGATCTTCTCATGTGGTTGGGTTAAAGGGTTCTACAGATGAGTTTGTGTGGGTTTTGATGAAACTTTGAGTCTTGAAGATGGGTCCCATGAGGGTTCTCTTGCAACAAAGAGACCTGTTAAAACTTCTTTTGTGGCTCCAGTGCAGAATAAGACTATTGGGTCAGGCTCTATGAAACCTTTACCATGTGTTGGTGTTGCCCTTGTTATCTCTCTAAGCAAAGAAGTCTTTGACAATATTAACTCTTATTCAAATACTACCCTTATTTGTAGCTTTTTCTGCTGGTGGCCTCCCCTCTCTGAGTTGCATCTCTAGATTTCCAACCACTAGTCTCCTTTGGTGGAAGGTAGGATGGAGATTTATCCTTTTTCTAAAGGGTTTTTTATAGTTGGCTTATGCTCTTCTAAAGATAGACATGAAATTTTAGTTCATGGACTGTGGGAATGAGACTCTCATCCCCTGTCCATGAGGCCTGGGGTTCATTCCTTTAACCCCTTGAAGGAGCCCACTAATGTTATTCCTATTTGGGTGAGATTGTCATATCTTCCCTTATAGTTTTGGTGCTCCTCTACTTTTGAGGACATTGGAAATGCTCTGGGTAGATTTTTGAAACTCGACATTGCTTCCAAGAATTTTACTCATGCCTTCTTTGCAAGGATTTTGGTGGAAATTGATTTATCTTAGGCTTTACCTGGAGAGGTAGTGCTCTAGGCTAATGGGTGGTCTTGGTCTTAGCTAGTGGATTATGAAGGTATTCCTTTCCATTGCAGATGTTGTTTTGCTACTGGACACCTAGCTCATGATTGTCCTCATGGGGATCATCCTGTTTCCTCCTCCACCTAGTGGAAGAATGCTCTTCATAAGCATTTAATAGTGTTCCTTGATGCTAATTCTTCTTCTGATTGTGAGGAGCCTCCTTCTCCTTTTGTGCAGAAGTTGTTTATTGTCGATGGCGCTACTCCTCCAGTTGCTTCGTCTGTGCTAGTTCAGAATTTGGCTGCTCCGCATGATGTATGTGCTTCTTTCCCTGATAAGGATGCTCCATCTATTGTGTGTAATGCCTCCTTAGAGGACCCTACCTCTTCAACTCCTATTGTTAATGGTGTTGTCTCCCTAGTGACTTCTACAGTTTCGGTTCAACACTTGGTTGTTCCCTCTGTGGTGAGTGATGCCTCCCCTGAGGCTCCTCATGATTCTATTTCTAACTTAGTTTTTGATACTCCCTGGATGGTTGTACAAAGGAAAAAGAAATGTATGCCTAAAAAAACCTCTGATGAGTTGCAAAATTGTTGGTTTCAAGCTTTGGTGCTTAAACAATTTCTCTATGTTTGGTTGTCTCTGTTTTGTTTGGTGGCTCTGTTCTTGTTACTATTTTATTTTATCCTATTGTTCTTGACTGGTTGTTGTGTTTGGTCATTCTATTTTATAAGGTTGTTCTGCCTAATTGTACGCTTTGATTGTAATATCCTTTGATGTAAAAGGGATCAAGGCCCTTTCAAAATCCTTTCTTACTTAATCAAAAACATATTCTGTGTTGACATGTTCCTTTATTTATTAATTCTAAAAGCTTTGTGGACTAGAATGGGTTCATGTTTTCAAATAGTGTTGTAGAACAAATTTTCAAGCTATTTGGATTTAGTTATCGAATTTTACTCTCTTTGACACATGTTTTATTAGGGTAGAGAATGAGCATGTGTGATTCTTTATTCCACTAGAGATGAATCACATGTAATGATATAATCATGATTTTGTTATTTTGTAGTGATAGACAACTCATTACAGACTTCAAGCTTTACTTGGTGTTCTTCTGAATTTCATTATGAGGGAGAATTGTTAGAATTAATGACCATTTTCTCCAATATTGATTTTCCATGACAATGTAGAAGAATAAACATTAAAATTGATTTCTATGACTATTTATTTGACAATTGAACATTTTAATTTTTTATTCTATTATATTTTCTAACTAATAATATTTTTTAAATCATCTACCATTTAAATTAATTTTAAATAATGTTTTAGATTCCTTCACATTCACAACTAAAACAAGGAAAATAAATTGGAACCAATAATATCATTAACACTAAAAGTATTAAGTTAACAATGGAGGTATGGAACATGTAATGCCATTAGAAAGATTATTTAACTGCAATTACATCTTCAAGCCAGGATTTGCACTCATTCCATTCATAAAATATTGGGAAGTTCGATTGCAGTCACCATACTTTTCCATTCAATGCTTGCATTTTTTATAGAAAAGAATTCTAAAAGAAAGGATGATTTGACCATTTCATGGAAAGTGGAGTCTACCTTGTGTATTTAATTTCACCCAACTATTTCACCCAAAAACACTTTTAAAGCGAAGCATTCGTACTTCATACGTCATTTCCCATTCTTTCAATTTAACAATTATATTAAAAAGTCCTTCGATTTTGCTCCGATGGACCTTCACGAGAGAACGTTTCCATTTTCATTTTTATTTTTTACATTAATTCAGCAGTTTATTCGTTCTTTTTTAAAAGAATACATATATCTTGAATATATTTTTCATATAAAATATTATTTTCTTATTTCAGAGTTATTAGATTCTATTAATTATTGGATTTAGAAATGTTAATTTTCAGTTAAAAATTATTTAATTTTATTTAATTTTATCAATTATTTTAGAATATATAATTTTTACAATCTTTGATATTAGTTTAGGGTTTCTGAATTTGATCATATAAGTATTTTTCAACAATATTTCAGAGCATACTCTATTATCCATCATGATGATGAAGATAGTCAAATAAGAAAAATAATGAAACATTTTAGCTAAGTAGATAAACAGAGAGAGGATGACATGGAAACTAAGAAACTAGAAGAGAGAAGAGAACAATCAACCAACTTTTTGGTTCAAAAAATAAAATAGAACAAAAAGGACCTAAATTGTAAAATGTATGAAAGTCCTAGAATAAAAGGGACATGCAATTTAAAAGACTATAGGAATAAAGGATCAAAGAATTATAAGTGTGTATAAATATATATATATATAGAGAGAGAGAGAGAGAGCGCGGGGGGGGGGAGGCGGGTGCACCAACATAAAAATGAAAGGAAATATGTGAAAAGTAAAGTTCTACCTTCTACATGAGGAAAGGAAAAGACCAAGTTGAAAAGAAGAGAGATGCTAAAATTAAATCGAAAGGAGAAGAGGTAGGAAATTATAAAAATAGAAAAAACCTACTAGAGACAAATGTAAGCTTATATAAATAAAAATTTATGTATATGCAAGAAACAATATATATAAATGGATGTTTATAAGACATAAAAACGAATGCATGGATAACATTCTTCATCGATAAAATGGAGAAAGAATAAATAAATGCAAAAACAATAAAAATAGGTAATAGAAATAGTGAGTGATGAAAGAAAACAAAAAATATATTAAATAATATGAGAGAAATGCTTATATAATGAAATACTAAAAGCAAAATCAAAAGGTTAAATGAACTAAAAGAATAAGATATATATGGGTATAAGAAGGATATATGAAGTAAAAGAGTAAGGTATATGTGTATGTGTATGTTTCATTTGATATTTTGCCAAATGTAAGGAATCTTGTCTTTCATAATTATTTTCTATGTTGTTTTTTGGATTTTTTTAAAGAAATTCTTAATTTGATAAAAAAAAATCATATCTTTTTTCTTGAGTTTTTAATTCATATTTCATCATCTCCTCTTCATGTTTAAGGTTATCATCCACCATTTACTTAAGAGACATGTCCAATCTAACAATAAATTATAGACATAATTTCACCATGACTTTTTTGTTTCACATATACAACATTCATTTGGTAAGCTAATATATTGAAATTTACCTAGAAATCCCAACATTTCCATATTCCTATTTATCTTTTATATGCATTAAAGAATACTTAACTCAAGTTTATGAATTTTCAGCTTAGAAAATTCATTACAATTTTTTTTGTTAACTTACTTCTTCATCATCACTACTTGCAAATTCTCATTTACAATACCTTCACATTGTAATTTGCTCCTTGTTCCATTTTCAATATTGGTGAATATGTTACTTCTTATTGGTTCACCCTATAGGCTTGATATTCCATCTTTTGAACTAGATTTTGCACATTGATAGGTTTAGAAACTTCCTTGTTAGAATCATCCATATAATCTAGGGGATGTATCTTTTCTCTTCCCTATCCCATGATTGGGATAATAAAAATTAACTATGTGTGATGGTGGGGGTATTCATTGATTTTGGTTTTTCAAGGGCATAGATCAAATCTAATTATTTTGAATGTTAATATTATTTTGATAGTAAATACAAAATGAGTGTTTTTCTATTAGATGTTGGAGAAAGTGAAAAGCATAATGTAAAAACTCATAGCAATCTAAATATTCTCAACTTAATAGAAGATAATACACTCTAGAAATAGAAAATAATATGCCACAATCACCAATATTAATAAAATTTGGTACAAGAATTGGAAACAGAGAGAGGGCTAGAGATGAACAAAACCTATCAAATTTTGTTATGAATCATTCAATTGAGGAGCTCTAGTTGCTAAAAAAACATCTCTTTCAAAACTTCAACAAATATTGATGTAGAAAAGTGCATAAAAAGAATCCTACAAGCTTCAAAAACTCTTTACAAGAATTACAACTAAGTGTAATAGACATTAGAAAATAATAATAATATAAACCTATGCAAAGTGCTAAGGGAAATCAAGATTACATAAGAAAAATGTCCATAAATTTCAATGCATTAATTTTTTATTTAAAATAATAATAATAATATAAAGATAAAAAATATATATGGCATCCCACATTTTGGTCAGTTGCAACCATGTCTTGCAAAGTAGGGGAGAATATTGGGTAATCATCAAGTCTTGGCATCCAACACTTCCCTTACAATAGCACTTGGATGGTGTAGAGATCTACAAATGGTGAATCCACCTATCCAAAGAGCACATTATGAACCTTGGAAAGAATTCGTGCGAATGAAAAGGTCCTCTACCAAAATTACCTACAGATTTATTGACTCAATCCACACAACAAAACAAAGACAAAGATGACTGAAAAATAATAATTAAACTTGTGATTTTTATTCTCTCAAAAAAAATCCTACACACCTAAAATAAAACACATTTTTCAGAAAATATTTTAATTTACGAAACTCTTAAACCTGTTACCTATGGATTTTAGAACAAAATAAAACGATTTTAAAATTTTCTTTAAATTTACTGAATTTTATACCCTGTGACATAGATTGAGAAAATATCAGAGGAGGAAAAGAACATCATATGAAAATGCATAGAAAAAAGCCTATCAGCCAATAATATGAAGAGAATGAAGCCTACTCACTACAATCTCGTCCCTACAGTCATTGTTCATCGGACCCCAAATCCATGGCAGTGAGACATCAGAGTTGAAGATAACGAGCAAAATAGTAACCTGTCCAGTAGTTTAAGCAGATATGTTTCATATTTACCCATAACATAAACAAAACGTTAGAAACACATACAGTTTCAGTTCGAAAGAAGCACAATCAGCAGACAGCCGTCCAATCGATCGCCACGTGAACGATCCGTTGCCCATCTTTTGAATCGAACGACTGAGTAGTGCGGTGATGCAACATATCAGTTTCCCCATCGACCCTGGCTGCTGGATCTTGCGGGGATTGGACTTGACATTCACCATCTATGGGAGTTTTTCATAGCATTTCGCCCCATATTTCATCTTGCAAAAGTTTTCCATTGCTTAGAGACTTCAGCACCACAAGCTTCTTGGTATTCCTGTCTGTTAACAGAACAAAACGAGGACAGCTTTCAGTGTTTCATTCACTGAATCGCGTGTTACACCTCATGAACATATATTCTGTTACCTGATTCGTGCTGTGTCACATCCGACTCTCATCTGTCACAAAATTCTACACCATCTACAGTATATTGATCGTGGGCGGCTAAGTGTCCTGACAGCTTACTTCTAAGTGCAATACAAGGCATTCCGAAATTTGCGAAACTATAGTGAGAGCCACAGGTAGCATTACCATTCTCTACGGCACCGAGTGGGGCAGCGAACAGGTTGTGGATGACCAAAAAACAGTTGTGAGATTAAAAAAATACTTAGCCGCCCTTAAAAAAAGTGTTGTCTACAGGACACAACATTTCAGATAACGTTTTGGACTTGCAAGTCCATTTAATAGCCGGCGCCGCCTCCATTCTGTTACACCTACCACCTTCGGGCCGCCGCTCCAGGCCCACCTTTACGCAGCTGCCCCTTACGTCATTATGAAAGCTGGGTTTCTGAATTAACGAAATTACATCCACCTTATTTGAAGAGGCTTACGGGAAAACTCACAGTGTCCTCATTTTTATAGTGAACGAACTTAAATTCCCAGACGTGTTCGCTGGACAATCACTCCAGCAAGCTTGGAGTGCATTCCAGGGAGCTCGGAGTCCGTCAACACCGTTCCATACAAAAGAACTCACAGGAATTTTGACCTTCTTTGGGGAGCTCTAGGGGATCTTTTGATTCAGGGTAGAAAACCATCCAATATAAGGGTGGAGGTATGCATCAAGAATCGTTAGTAGCACTAATTTTTTCTTCTGTTTATATAATTACATTTTTACATGCAATACTTGCGCTTTCATCTACTTCATTCATCAAATCAAAATGTTTACTTCAAATTGTGAAGTTAGTTTTCACTCATTTTTTCTTTCCATTCAATGCTTGCATATTGGAATCGAAAGTTAAAATCGATTTGGGCGGGACTATCTTGTGCATTTGATTTCAGTGAATTATTTCACCTATACAAATTCCAAAGAACAAAGCATGGAAAGTGTTGATAAATTTATTGCAGCCTAAATGAAAAAGGGATTGTAAAAATTAAAATCAGAAAGAGGACAATTCACAAACATGAAAATGTAGAGATTTATAGTGGTTCACCAATTTGACTACATCCACTTTGAAGCAAGGGAAATGTTTTATAATTTTTGATTCTAGATACATACATCCACATAATGTATTGCAGCAACAAACTAATAATTGTATGCCTTATCTGCAATGAATAATACAAATAATACATGGAATGTCAAGAGACGTCGAATGGAGGGAAAAAGTGCAATGGATAAGGAGTCCTTTGGGCTTCAAGATCCAGCAATCTCCCACTTGAAGTCAAATGTTTGCTGCAAAACCTAGAGCTACTCCCCCACTTCACCCCTATTGTCACATCTTGACAATGTCAAGAGAAATCCTACAAAACTCAAACTTCTCCCTTGGTACTATATTCATCAATGCATCTACCAAATTCACCGTTGTGTCAATTTTTCCACTTTTAGCTTGCCTTCTTCGAGTACATTCCAAATGAACTGATAGGACAACTCAATATGCTTAGTCCGATTATGAAATGCTAAGTTCTTTGCCAGGTGAATAGTGTTATTTCTATCACAAAAGAGTGATTTTTTTTGGTTTGAAACCCAATTAACCCAACAGTTGCTACAACCAAATCATCTCCTTCACACTTTCAGTGAGTGAAATATATTCAGCCATTGTAGTGGAAAGTGCAGCCCCTTGTTGCAACTGTGAACAAATAACCTGTTGTAGACCTTCATTTGTCCAAGTCACCGGCCATATCAGAGTCAACATAACCTCATAGAGATGTGCATCTCTCCCTCTAAAAAGAAAAAACATAATCAAAAGTTCTTTTTAAATACCTTAGTATCCCCTTCACTATTTCCCAATGAGTCTTGCTTGGATTGCTCATAAATCTACTCACTACTCCCACTGCATGGGCAATATCTGAACGAGTGCACACCATTGCATACATAAGACTCCCAATAGTTGATGAATAAGGAATACCCTTCATGATTTTCCTAATCTTAAGGTGTTTTGGGGAATATTTCATATGATAAAAGAAAATCATCGGCAAATGGAGTGCTCGTTGGCTTAGCACCCTTCATGTTAATTTTTTCCAAAACTTTGTTAATGCATTTTTCTTGTGACAATATGATTTCCCTCTTACATTTTTTTTGTATTATGGTCATACCAATTATCCTCTTTGCTGCCCCTAAATCTTTCATTGTAAACTTTTGAGCTAACGGTTGTTTCAAATCATGAACAACTCTCATGCAAGTTTCAATTACAAGCATATAACCAACATAGAGAAGCAACAAAAAAAACCATTATCCAATACTTTGTAATAAACACACAGATCAAATTCAAAACATATGAAGTGTTACTCAGCCATGAAAAAATCAAACTTGAGATACGACCACTATAGTGGGGCTTGCTTGAGACCATACAAACTAATCTTCAACCTGCAATACAAATATTCTTTATGTCATTTCTCAAAACAGTTAGGATGATGCATATACAATTCCTCTTCTATATCACCATGTATAAATATAGTCTTCACATCAAGTTGCTCATGTTCAAGATCATAAACCGCTACGAGACCCAAACCTACTTGAATAATAGTCATCTTCATAATTTGTGAGAAGATCTCATTGAAGTCAATCCCCTTTTGTTAATCATAACCCTCAAGTGACTACCAATCTTTCCTGATATTGTTTCCTACCTCCTTCCTATTTCAATCTATACACCCATAAATTCTTCAACACTCTTTGATTGGGTGGAAGCTTCACCAAGTCCCAAGTGTGAGTTTCCATCAATAAATTTATTTCCTCTTGCATTGAATCCATCCACTTCTCCCAATTGCTATAATTGCAAGCTTCTTTGAAGATGGTAGGCTTTAGTTGTGCTGAAATTAATAATTGGTACTCATCAAAAATTTCAAAGGTCGATGCTCCCAAATATACCTCTATACTTGAGGAACTACTTCTTGCAAATTACCCTATTCATGTAAATTGCCTCCAAAATTATTTCTTTGCAATGGTTGTAAGTATAATGTGTTATTTTAATTTTGTATATCAATCACAATTTGTGGATGATATGCTTCGTAATCAACAAAATTTGATGCTTGTGTGGGATAATTGCTAACATCCCCAACCAAACTTTTATTTATAGTATATCTAAAATTATAATTTGACAACAAATTTAATGCATTATTGAATGGCTGAGTAGAATTAAAAGGAAGTATTGAATTTGAGCAACACTACATAGGCACAAACTCATAATTTGAAGTGGACACATATTCATGTTGACGTGGGGAAGAGGGCTCACACAGTGATGAAGAATCACATGTGGCAAAGGTAGAAGACTCTAAAGCACACATGGGAACTAAATTTCCCATAGAAAACTATAATGAGGTTTAGCCAAGATCATGTTGCTATGTAATACTATGAAGTGGCTTCATTGGATTATCTCCTCCCAAAGCAAGCTATGAGCTCCTAAGAGGAAAGCATTGTATAAAGTTGTCATATTGTGAATTAAAGTTTTGTGTATGCCACATGGAATTTGAATAATCCAGAGGAAAATTTGAATTGGCCTCATGTGAGGGCCCATGATCTTCATATCTAGGCACAAAAAATTCATGTGATGACGAGGGATCAAAGGAAGTTGGGTTGGCAAGTGTTGAACAACAAACAACCAAATTATGTGCATATTCATGGGAAAGAAAATGCAATGGTGGTAAAAAATTACGCAAAGAACACTGAATAGAAAAATTAGTTCTAAGCTTGTGTGTGAAAAAAGAGGGCTAGTGAAGATATATTCCCATTGCAGGTTTTTGTTTTACTATTAATTGGGAATACATGAAGATGTCTATGAATGATGGATACAAATTTCTTCCAATCTAAGTGTTACTAGTGTGCTGTTGAGGCATAGTTGATATAACTTTAGGATGTAAAAATTAAAAATTTCTCCCACAACCAACATCAATAATAAACATATTCATTCATTGATGACCCTTGTTTGTGCAAACTTGGAGACACCTTTTCATTGAAAACAACATCCCATCTGTGAACTAGTTTATTTATGATCATATTTCACAATCTAAATCCATATTAATCTTCTCCATAATTGACAAATATACACCACTCAATTTTGAAATCCAACTTTGATCACTTCTCTTTTATAATATAAATGAAATCTTCACAGCCAAAAACTCAAAAATAATTGTAAGAAATCAATCTTCTAGGCCATCTCTCCTCCAGAGTATCAAAATCCAATCGAGAAGAGGGGCTATGGTTAATCAAATGCATTGTTGTGTTAACCACTTCCACCCAAAACTATTTTCCCAAACCTGCATTAGAGAGCATACTCTGAGCCCTCTCTAGAATCGTTCTATTCAATCAAGCTTAGTTGCACTACTCTCTTGAGGTGTGAATGGTAAAAATTTAATACATTGAATACCATTGTCTACACAATAGCCATTGAATTTTGAATAACAAAATTCACCCCCATTATCTATTCTCAAGAATTTAATCTTGTTTCCCATTTGGTGTTTAATAATAGCTTTAAAAATATTGAATTTGGTAAAAAATTTAGATTTCCTATTAATCACATAAACCCATACCTTTCAAATGTAATAATATTTTGAAAATATGGTTGTCATTGCACCAAGAGATCAACCTATTAAGTGTATGTGCAATATCATCATGGAAAAAACAAGCCCTTAA
>VDFB02124077.1:0-17284 GCA_007258455.2 Sequoia sempervirens | reverse complement strand
AGATGCCGCCTCCATCTATGGTTCTCCTGACAGTCTATTTCAAGGTGCTACTCCATAGGGTTACTCATGCGGAATCGTTAACCTTTCATGAAGACAAGGCAATGAACTTGCCAACCATGGCCTTCTTGGTCCCCTTTAGTCTGTGATAACACTAACAGGCAGACGAGGCATCACAATTATCTTGTTAATGTTTAAATCCCACCCACGATTAATTTCTTAGGTTATCACTAATTACTCTAACTCTAGGTGGGTTACCCTGACAGCCCCTTTGTGTGCCGACCCCCACTAGAGCCACTCTCTCTAGACACTCAAGCACATAAATACCCAACACAACAGGATTGTACCAATAAGAAATACTTAACCAATCAAATAGTTTATCCGTGAGGCTTAACCATCTTGCCCACAATCACATGCATAACATTCACAAAGCGGTACAATCCAAGTGCAAACTAAATCACAACCATGGTCAAAACATAGACCAAGCATCAAAATACGATATCACAATTACACATCCAAGTGTACATTAACCAAAACCAAAACATAAAAACAACATCAAATTTCAAGATCAAAAATAAATAACAGTATCCCCACCTCTAGAAGTCCTAACACAACTTAAGCTCCTATAAAAGGATACATCAACTCTAGGATTTCCCACATGACCCAAACCTGAATTAAAGAAAATCAAATTAAACAAAATGAATAATCTCAAGAGTGAATAAATCATAGAACAACACCAAACAAACCTCAAGGCACAATAAACTCAATCAATTTAATAATAATCTCATTGCTTATTCCCAATTTCCTCAATTAAACTATGTTCTTATAATTTGTAAAAATAATCATATTAAATTCTTATCCATAGCCATATAAATGACGGTCCTACATACATATATATATATATTTATTTATTTATATATGTATACATGTATATGCATGTTTATTCGTATATACATATATACATATATAAAAATAATATATATATATTGAAATCAAATATTTAAAACTCATTATAAGAAAATATTATATAAACATTAACAATAATCCATATATATATTACATAATATATAATTAATATATATATATATATAACATAAAAAAAACCAAACTTTAATTTCCAATAGGCTGCACGCAAGGCAAAGCCCACAGTACATAGTACTGTGGGTAGTGGGGGGTACGTAACCTCCCACTAGCTGTGCCTAGTAGCCTCGGCTGCTACACACAGTCAGTGGGGTTGCGTACAGCGACCACTGGGGGTCATGGGTGGTATGGCTGCGGCCGACAGCCCAGCCCCCATAATAAATAAAATTTTATTTTATTTTTTTATTTTATATTTCTTTTATATATAGAATTTATATTTTCAAAATAACACGAATTTCAATAATAACTAAAATTCGCCCAATACACTACTAAAGTATTTTATTTATTTATTTTTATATTAAATTCTAATTCGTACGAAATACAAAAGAATAACATAACACAATATATTTTATCTAATATTCTCCAAATACTAAATCTGTAAAATAAATGCACATCAAATTTTTATTCTTTTATCACAAAATAAAATCACACAAGTACATAATATTACTAGAATATATTTAAATAACACAACAGAATTGTAACATAAATATGTATATCCAATTTTTTTTTTGTTTAAATATACATAAAAGTAT
The DNA here is from genome assembly GCA_007258455.2 of Sequoia sempervirens. NCBI lineage: Eukaryota > Viridiplantae > Streptophyta > Pinopsida > Cupressales > Cupressaceae > Sequoia > Sequoia sempervirens. The sequence goes on along the minus strand of VDFB02124077.1, from coordinate 15,614 downwards.
ATATATATAAGAGATTCGAATCAACAATATAAACAAACAAATTTTCACTTCAAACAATAATTTCATAGTTAAATTGTATTGAAGAAATTTCAAAAGGGTTTTCATTATAATTTTTCTATAGAAAATCTCAAATGTTTATAACAAGGATTCCAATCATAGCCACCTCTTTCAAAGAAAACGTAGAGAAATTGATTTTCTAAAACACAACAACCAGATTTTGTTTATGGAACAATAAAGTAATAATAATTTAAAAGATTAAAAACTTGAGGTCCAACGTTGGATGTAGAATCCCCTTTGTAGCCTCTTCTCGATCTCTTGCCTTCAGCTTTCTTCTGAATCTATCTTTTCTTCAACCACAATACTTTTTACCCAGAAAACACCAACAAAGCTATTTTTCTTTACAAACAATATTCAGAAGCCTTTGTGTGTGAAAAAACTCTCATAAAATTAATAAATCAAAACTATAGCTCTTTTGCTTTTTCCCAAAACCTCCTTCATTGGTCCTTTTCCAAATTTTTAAAAGAATAATCTTTATTCCCAAAATATTTTTAAATTTCAAACCATTTACACAAGATATTTTCCACACAAGATTTTCTAATTTAATATTAATAAAAAGATTATATTTAATTATCATCATCAATATTAATTTAATTTAATTTCTTACACTTTAATTAATTAAATAAATTTTTAATTTACAATATATTTAAATTTAACATTTTACTAACTCATAATTAAATCAAGTAACAAGACAATATTAATTAATTATCTTATAAAATAAGATTAATTAAATAAACACTAATCATAAATAAAATAAATACTCAACAATCAAACTACACAACGACAATGACAAAACATCAGTCATGACACAACCACTCATAACATAACGACAGACTTGGGACGGGGATACCTCCAAATCAACTCCCTTTTTCAACATTTTACCCATTAGGTTAAATTAATGCTCGCCCTGTCCTGCCGAAGTAGGTGGAATCGAGATTTATTCCTGCAAATCCTACATCCAAATAAACATCAAGTAACACATGTATATATAATCAAAAATATCACACCGTGAGAAGGAATTGCAGCGTAGCAGGGCACTCGTAAACGAGTGGTGCTACACTATCCTCTTACCAAAGCTATCTTAACAATTACAATATCAAATATGAAATAACATTCTTAAATTAGCTAATAACATCATAACTAATTATTAAACCATTGCATTATAAGGTACTACTAAAACCAAATTAAACATCATAGAATCACAACATCGACATATATAACATTAGTGAAAAGTCATTGAATAAGCAAATAATCCAAACAACACACAGAGTATCATAAATCAACATAATAATGTCAAATGTAGCAGTCAACTAAACTACGCATCCACACACACTAGGTTGGTGAATTAATCACCATCACAAACCAAGATTACACTAACATATGCTAAAAGTAACAAATAATAGAAAAGCCAGTATCGTAAACATGGGGATATAAAAGCACATTGCTACAACTTCAACTTCATGCCAAGTAGTATGGTTGAGGAGAGTCTTAACAGATATTTAAAACAAAAAAAAAATATGCCAATTGTGTTATACTATGACAATAACTCAACAATTGCCATCACTAAAAAATCTTGTCTTTCACAATAGAACAAAACACATAAATATTAGATATCATTTTATTAGGAATCTAGTGGCTGGGGGATAGATTGAATTGAAGTTTTGTAAAACCAATTATCAGATTGTTGACATACTTACCAACACAGTTTTAAAATAAAGTTTTGAAAGGTTGAGACAAATGATGGGTGTTTGCACATTAAGAATTAAGGGGGAGATTGAAATAACTAATGCTTAATGCTAGCACAACACATTGAGGAAGACACGTAGCAGCTCCACCCCCCAATTTTGTTTGACAGTTGTTATGTTAGTTGTCCAAATTTCTAATGTTTGCTAAGTGATGTAAATACACTGGGTTTACAAATTTTGACATCTGTATATTTTGTCAGTCCATTTGTTAATAGTTTTTCCCTAAAGCTCCATGCAACAATAGGTAAACAAGGGATTTATTTTTATAGGAAAACATTCTATTTTGGGGAGTACGTTGTTGTTCTACTCCGTTCGGGTTTTATGTGTAGAAGCTCCTATAGGATACAAAAAGAAAGTTTTCTCTATCAAGAATGTACTGGTCAGATATTATAAACACTATATATGGGCTAATTTCTATTTAATTTAATGTTCAACTTTCATGGAAATTTATTATGAAATTGAATTGTGCAAACTATGAAAACAATGAAATGTTTGTCTTTAAAGCTTTCTAACGATTAGATAATTTTTCATTGTTGTAGCAATGTGTTTCCTTGTTTTGTTTGTTGTTTTGTATAAATTTCATTCTTCTTCATGAAATGTTTTGTTGAAATATTTTATATATGGAAGTGGATTCTCCTCCTAAATCAAACAAGTAAGACTCCTGCAAAGCTTGTTGGCAAGGCTTCTCCTACTAAGAAGGCAAAGAAGGCAGCTAAATGAGAGATCTAATTCTCTCATTTTTTGTTTAAATTTGTAGGAAGTTTAGAAAATGAATGTTCTTTTAACACCACCCTTTTGGTAGAGGATAATGGCTTCCCTTTTGTCTACATGGGAATTACTTTTAATGTTGAACTTTTCCTTATAATTTAGGGGATCAATAACGTAGATGTAGAATTTTTTTGACTGTAATTAGTTTCTCTTATAACTTTGAAATGCTACTTGGAACATTTCTGAATTGCATTGTTGGAGGCTTTTTTTTTTTTTTAGTGCAATGGAACTGTGAATTGCTACATATTCCTCCATGAAATGGTACCTTCTAACAGCTATTGGGAATTGGTTAGGGAATTAAGGTTTAATCTTGATTGCTTTATCTGAATTAAATTATTTTATCAATTTTCCTCAAAAGATTGGCTTGAAATGAAAATACTTATCTTTAACAAACAACGAAATGTCCTACTCGAATGGTGCAAGTGTTTGTTTGGTTTTTTTTTTTGTCACATTTACCCTTTATAGGGAGTGTTGGTTTGTTTGAATTCCCCTTTACTGTAGATGCCACAGAAATAGATTTTTAATGGTTTTGTAAGAAATTTTTTCCCTATGAGGGATTTAAGGTGAGATGCAGAATGCATGGATGTTGTGGGAAATTTGAGGAGTTTAAAATTAATTTTGAGTTGATTGCATTAAAATATCATTTGAATAAACTTCTTATTTGAATTAACATAATCAACACATAAAAATATAGGAAAAGTTAGGCACATTGTTACAATAAATAAATTTAAGATCTTCCCATAACATAATCATAATTTAGTATCATAACACTTTATTAAAACTTTATTACTAATAAAGGGAGGGCTTGTCTTTTGAGTTATTTTAAGAAAAGCACAAATTCAATTGAAATTTTTGTATAGCTTATTGAAAGGCAACTTTTGGATAGGGGTTTTTAAACTAATTCAATTATTATGGATATTTTTGTGGTTATTAAGTTGAGCTAATCATTTAATGAAGTATGGGATGAATTATATTTAGATGTTATTTATATATAATTTCTTTTGTTAATGGGATAATAGTTAAATAAAAAGTAGTTTATGTGAAGTTTTAATATTTGTATTTACACACAAGATTGTAGCGTATATAAAAAGAAGATTGATTGTATATAGTAAAAAGAATCAAATTCAAAAGGTATGTCTAATTTTTATAGAGTAATAAAATTAAAATTAAAATTGATTCAAATATGATAAGTAAAATTTGTAATTATTGACTCATAACCATTTAAATAAAAATAATGTCATTATAAAATTGGAGAAAAATGAAAAAAGTTAAAATATTTCTTAGAATGATAGATAAATTAATTTTGCTAATTTAAAAAAAAATTGAAAAAAAATATACATTAGGGTATGTGATCAAACAATTTTAATTCTAGCCTCATTGTTTTTTTACCAACTAATAAAACCTACATGATGGGTTAATATTCCTTCCCCATGGTTTTTTTGTATCAACTAATCAAACCTAAAAGAGACATTAGTATTAGTGGATGTTGCTGAAATTTTTTAAGAATATTTTAAAGTTGGTGGTCCCATGAATTTAATAGTGCAATTCAGCTTAAAAGTTTAAGCTCCAAAATTTAAGAAATGAATTGTAGTACTTTTATAAAAAATAATTAATAAAAAAAAAATCTCTCATAAAATTTAAAATTTTAGATAATAGACAAGTGGAGAATGTAGGAGCAATTTCTAATGCCACCTCAATTTCATAGCTCAAATATGCAGTCTTGAAAGGTAGGGCTTGCTATTTTATAGGAAAAGATTCCAATTAATCTTATAACATAATTTTTTTAATTCATGGGCCCCTTGCTCCATGAAAATATATCTTGAAGTCCTCCATGGGATCATACTCTTAAGTATATTAATAATAATATAATAAGTATGTAAACTATCTTTTATTTTATGTCTACATGGAATTAAAAATCTATATAGAAGATGGCTTCTAGATGCTTAAAAATATTCTATTTCTATTATTATTATTATATTATACTATGATAATTAGTATTATAATGTTAAGCTCTAGGCTAATATAGTGTGAGATTTGAGCCTGAAACAACTCTCATGTTTGTAAACAACTATTGCTTTTTTGGAAAACAAGTTTGAGCCAATCAGTTGTCGTTTGATAGTAAAAGTTTCAAAATATTAGGTGAAATCCTCCAAAATCTCACTCATCATGTAAAAATAGATTTGTGTAAGTGAAGAAAACTAGATTTTTCTAAGCTTATTTCATTCCATTATTTAGCACTTTTTATTAATTATTTAATCCAACCACATGCAACTTGAACTTGCAACACATTACATCTATATGCACTCATGCACAAACAAATACTCGACATATTAACATACATATAATTACATATACTTTTCAATCGGCGTAATCCTTGAACCTCCTTTAGGTGCAAGTGCTAGTATATACTATGTATTAAATATATTATATAATGTATAATATATATTACATAATATTAATATAATATTTAATATTTAATATATACTACATATAGTATATAATATATAATATAATAATATAATAATTTATATAATACAATAATGTATAATATAATATATAGTATAATACATAATATATTAGTATATATTAGTATATATTAGTATATATTAAAATATTAAATATTATGTATTATGTATTATAAATAATATAGGTAACAAATATCCATTTCTAAACATATATCTATTTCAAAATGAATATTCGTTTCTAAATGGATATTCATCTTGAACAGATATTCGTCTTGAACGGATATCCATTTTTCCTAACAAAATCAGTATGCTCGAGATTTGGTTCAAGATTGCCTAACTTGGAAAGTCAACCCAAAAAACGTGTTTACAAAATTTGCTTAGTTTTCCGAAGTTCACACTTGTGGCTGGCGATTTTTTTTTTATCCTAATTTCATGAAACAAAAAGGGTTTATAGAAAAAAATGTCAGCTTTCCACCAATATAAGATATGTTTTATTTTGAATTTAATAAATAATTATTATTGATTTTCCACATACATTATGACTAAAGTCCTTATTGATAGGTTGATTGAAAAACTTCTATAACTTTCAAACTACTTCACATTTTTTGAACCTAAAAGATGTGTCACATTCTATGCCTTGCACACTATAGGATAAAAAAATGAATTTTATAAATTTTTTACCAAGTCATGGTGATCAGACATAGACGCTCTAATAATTCTAAAATGTTCTAATAAAAAAATCATAACTAATTATTTACATAGAAAAAAATTCCAAAAAAATCTGGCACATCCGCGCATGTGTCCTCTACATATATTGAAAGTTTCAAAAAAAAAAATCTTGTATTTAGAGTGGTTAGACATAAACCTAATTCTTATCTTTTTCCATTCATTACTGAAATTCCTTTAATCTTTGAATATTACTAGCCCTTCCAAAAAGGACCATAGTAGGCCTAGGAAACTACATCTCGTCCACTAACACTCATAAAAGTTTTTTTTTACATATTTTAAAATTATGTTAATAACCTATTCATTTTTTTATGTCAAATTGCCTAACTCTATTTTTCTAAATTTTCATTGCTAATTCTAGGAGGCCTATTTTGACCCCCATGAGGGTGTGTGTAAAAGCACAAAGTTGTCTCCACACTTTTATAAAGAAACAACCAACCGCTGATCCAACTTTTAAAACTTTGAATCACCTTTTGAGTGGCATATATTGCATTAATTTTGAGAACATAAAATCCATACTTTACCAATCTGCGATATTTCAATGGAAACCAACTGGCTCGGCAAATTCAATGGTCCGCGTCTGTCGGCAACAGTTCGCACCCGGATACCGTACTGAGTCCTTTCCAACAATCTGGGTAAACCAGCGCTTAGCCGGCCTGCGATAAACTGGAGTATCCAAACAGCCGACAATGTCAAACTAACCGCCCGTTCAACGAATCATACCAAACAAGTTCAAATTATACCATCTTGAAATAGATCTTTTTATCTTAGTGATCATATTTTAAAAATTAATAAGTTTTTACTCTTATTTTCCTTGGTACGGTAATCGACCTTAATATTTTAGGTCAAAACCTACTTTAAAACAAAAGCCAGCAACACAATATAAATAATAATTAAACTATTAAAATAAATATATTTTTGAAAACTACACTTATGGATCTAAAAAAAGGGTATTTTTATATTTAAAAAGAAAATTATTTACATTAGCAGGAGTTATTGAAACATCAAGTTTTTTCAAATAATTTCATTTTATTGAAACATCAATTTTTTCAGAGTGGTGCTCCATTAATTTTTAGCAAACAATTTTAGTTGAATTTTTTTTGGAAGTATCTAACTTAGCTAGAATGAGTATTACTAGATCATATGTTTGACCAAAATTGATTTTTAGTTAGAAATATTTAAATTCAGTTGTGCTGATAAGTTGGTTGAAAGTGTGACACAACTTTGTGCTTTTACCCATGATCTTGCACTGACCCAACACTCTAATTGATACATTGGGATGATAATCCATGGAGCTGATTGCAATTAGGGAAGACAATGTTGATCTGGTTCCACAATTTGAATTGGATGGGGACATTGGATCCACAAAAATAATGAATTCACATTCAAATCTAGGCTCCCAACACCAACTTCCAAAACCAGTGGAAAAATTGGCTTTTGAAGTGCAGGGGAAGAAAACATCAAAAATAAGAAATGATTTGGATGCTAAGCTGATGGAATTTATTGATCTATATGGAAATAATATGAGGATGGATGATCTAAACTCCCTAATTGAGGTAGGTAAAGAATTTGTGGAGTTGGCTCATGAAGCCAAAGGAGTGTCATTGGAGGAGAATGGGGAGGCACCAAATCCAGAGGTGGACTAGGAAGTAAGCCCTAATGTGGAGGAGGAAGGTCTAGAGTTAGAAGAGAGGGAGATCACCCCTAGAGAAAACAAAAAAGGTGGAACCATGTCTGAACTACAACCGACAAAGAGAAATCTAGGGATTCATCAGAAAGAAACAACAAAGACGTCACTAGATTATGAGAAAGTAAAAGATGGGGAAGGATTCCTAATTAGGAAAATCTCAAATTGGATGGAGAATCTAGTAGGAAAAAAAAGATATGTGAATTGTTGAAAGTAGGGAAGGGTGATGCCCTTCTTGAAGAAAGATGAAAATATTGACCTAGAATGTTAGGGGCCTAAATGCCCCTAATAAAAAATTCTTGATTAGGCATCATCTAGAGATGTCTCAGGATAACATTTGTCTCATCCAGGAAACAAAACTACCAAGAAGAGGTGGAATGCTTTGATAGAAGAATGATATTTTGGAAGATGCTCATAGTGAATTCTGGTGGCCAGTTAGGTGAGCTCATCACATTATGGAGGTCTCAAAGAGTGTTAATAGAAAATTTTGTTGCAAACAAAACATGGGTAGCATGCAAGGTTAAGAAGCCTAACTTCAGATTTTAGTTTTCTTTTAGCTAATTTCTAGAGACAAAATACCTATATTTAGAATGAGGTATGGAAAGAACTAGATCTAGTATGCTACAATCTAGCTTTTGAAATTACTCTAATTGGTGGGGATTTTAATGCACTTTACTATGTTCGTAGGATAATCCAGGTGGTTTAGGGAGGAAATTACAATCACAAATAGACTATGAAAATGTTTAGAACGAAACATGTTGATCAATATTCCTATGGACAATGGGAAATTCACCTAGGAAAATAGACACAAAGGATTTTGTTGTATAGCTGAAAAATTGGATAGGTACTTATTCAAATGGGATCTAAGTACTTTCCCTTTCACCTTGAAAGGTAATATTTTTCTCGTCTCTGGTTCTGATCATTTTCCTATTACTCTAGAAATTCTTGGTGAAAAGAGACCATTTAGATGTCTATTTAAATTTGAATGTATGTGTTTTAAATATCCTAACTTCAATGGTCTTATAAGGAAATGGTGGAATGAGACATATTTGAATGGTTCAAAAATGTTTAATCTTGTAACCAAGCTGAAATTGATCAAGCAACACTTAAAATCTTGGAACAAATATTTTTTCAAAAACATTTTCAAAGAAAAAAGGAAAATAGAGGTGGAATTGAGGACCCTAAATGAAGAAGTATGTTGCATGGGGATGGAAAATAGTAGGTATTTGAAGGAGAAATAACTTCTAAAACATATGGGATACATTCTAGCAAAATAAGAAACTTTTTGGAGACAAAAATTGAGAGAGTTGTGGTTAAGCATCAGTGATAAGAACACTAATTTTTTTTACAATTCCAACAAAGCAAGAAGAGAATGGAATATGATAATGATGGAAGAACCCTAGAGAAGATAGAAGACATCTGATCAGATACTATAGATTTTTTTCAAATTTTTTTAAATGATTGGAAGGGATCCAGTTTGTAGGAACAACAACAAATTCTAGGGAGCAGTCCAAAATTGTCACGGAGGCCCAAAAAAATATGTTGAGATGAAAATTATTAGAGGTAGAAATCAAAGAGGTGCTCTTTCAATTGCATTTGGATAAGGTCCTAAGTCCAAATGGGTTTCCAACTACTTTCTTTTAACATTTTTGGGAGAAAGTTGGGAGAGATGTGGTGGAGGCAATTGAATATTCAAGGAGTATAGGTAAGGTGCTTAAAGAAATGAACAATACCTTCATTTCCTTAATCCCAAAGAAAGAGAAACATACAAAATTAGAGGAGTTTCATCTTATTGCTCTTTGTAATACCATATACAAGATCCTTGCAAAAGTAGTGGAAAATCATGTAAAGAAGATCCTCCCTAATAAAATATCTTATGAACAAATAGTCGTTTGTCCCTAGAAAATCAATTTTAGATGGGGTGATCATTGTATAGGAAGCAATTAAATCAATTTCAAAAACAAGAAAGAAGATAATGTTGATAAAATTAGACATCAAGAAAGCATATGATAAAGTAAATTGGAGGTTTCTATGTTTAAGTTATTAGAGGCATTTGGCTTTCATACTTGTTGGATAGACTAGATTTTCAAATGGATTGCTTACCCTAGATACTCAGTGTTGATAAAAAAAACTCTAGAATCTTTGGTGCTTCGAGGGGACTCACACAAGGGAACCCTTTGTCTCCCTTTCTATTTATCATCATGGTTGAGGCTTTTGGAAGATCAATTTCCAAAGTGGTGGAAGAAGGTAGGATTAATGTGATTCAAATTGCAAGGAGTATGCCTTCAATTACTCACCAACAATTTGTTAACTACACCATGTTATTTGGATCTATAAGAGTGAGAGAAGTAAAAAAAAATTGAACAAAGAGATCTTACACAAATATTTTGTGCCTTTAGGGTAAGAGGTAAGCGTCAAGAAGTCTAAAATTTTCTTTTTCTTTACAAAACCAACAAGTGAAAATTAGATGTTGATAATGTAGTGACAAAAAATGTATCCCTCTACATTTTCACACTTGTTTGGGCTCTCCCTATTAAATCGAGCTTAATGCTACCTTGATTTAGTGTTACAATGTGTTTAACACATTCACATTAGGTGTTGGGACCTTTTAAACTAAATGGACCTAATTGTGCTTTATTTAGGCTGCTATAAAGTGTTGTACTACACTTTCACACTAATCTAGGGTTTCATTAATTAATTGGGCTTCTTTATGCTTTAATTGGCCTTATTTTGCATCCACAAGTCTTAATTAATGTATCTATCTAAGATTAATCCTAACATAAACCAACATCTAATCATAATTTATGTGTTTTTGGATTGTACGACCTATATTTAGTGATTTGGGACTCATACGCCACCTTGGGCATATGGGTCCCACCTAAGTTTTGGCCTCGATATGGATTTCACAATAATCTAATCATTTCTTTAAATATGTGTCCCAAGCTTAGCCTAATGGGACTCATATGCCACAACTGGCATATGCATCCCGCTTAGCTTAGAAATAATTTAAATTCAAATTCTTGACAGGATTTTATTCTCCTAGATCTGATGTCAGCTTGTAGTGTTGTAATTTCAAGAAATTTGGCATAAACAAGTATAACTACAAGGTTATTTCACATAATTTCACCTAACAAGAGCTTACAAGTCATCAAGTTGTCATAATAGCACTTACAATATTTTACAAGAGCATTCAAGAGTGATTATCAAGCATTTTGGAGCATCATTCAAGTATCAAGCATCATGTTTGTTTTTGAGCTAACATTTGTGATGTAGGGTTTCATGATCCAAGCAAGCATTCAAGTTAGGATCCATATCATTCAAGCAAGAGTCAAGATCTACATTCATGCTACCCATTTCATACATGTTTGCAACATCTTATTCAATGGTTTTGTGAGTTTTCACATTGCATTTTTTTCATTCATCATTCCTCCATTTCATTTCATTTTATTACAAGGTTTGATTACCAAAATGGGGTTTGACCAAGGAAAACACCTATCCACTAAAAAAATAACATTTTCCCCTCTCATTAGTGTGTGCTTTGTAGATCTAGGTTGAATATGCATTAAAGAGAACTATTGGAAGAAGTTGTCAAGGTTGCAAAGTTGTGAAAGTTGTCACCTTGTTTACAAGATCACTAGAAGACACCTATAGAGCCGAATTTAGCAGTTCAGGTCCAGAAATCAAGATTGGAAGAAAGAGTAGAGATTTAAGAGTAGATTCAAATATTGACCCTCCAAGAAAGCTAAGAGGGATTGATACATCACTTCTAGTATATGAGTCCCAGACGTGATTTTCCAAATTTTAAGAGCTCCAAACTTGTTACTGCCAAATTTTTGTTCCTGCCTAGAAACCCTAGTCTGGGACTAAATTGTTTAGCCTAGTGTATGATTCCTAGTGTGCATTAAATTAAAAATTTCCAACATTTCAAGTCTTCATTCAAGCTTCTACAGGTTTCTAGTGTGCTATGTTTTGCATTCATTTCTAGGTCATTTGTTTAAGCTTTGCATATCATTAGGTTTTGTCACTAGGTTTTGCATGTTACATATCTTTCTAAGCCCTAGCTTGGTGGTGAACACCTATTTAGTGATTAATCATACCCTAGGATAACCCTCAACAAATCTCCTTCTCTCATTCTATCATTAGATTGATATCTCTAGGGTATCGTTGAGTGAAATAGGAGGTCCTCCTCTTGTTCCAACTTCCAAAAGGTGAAATCCTATTTCCGTCATTTCATTTTGGTGAACCTACATTTAAAACACATTATTTCTGATTTGGAGTGCATCATAATCCTAGATCTAGTTTGCATTAACTTTACATTAGGGTTTACATTAGTTAATTAATATCCAGGGTTTGAAAATCTTGCATTAGTGAAAGTGCATATGGGTTGCATTTTACCTTGCATCATTGAAATTCACTTAAAATTTGCATTTACACTTAGTCTAGACATCATTCAAAATAGAAAACATAACATTTACACAAAATTTACTGAATATGATGTAAAACCCCTAATCTAGGACTCATACACCCCTCTAGGCGATTTAGTCCCAATACAGGTGGTTTTGCCTAATTTTTGGGTATTTTGTGGTGACTGTTATTCAACTTCCAAACCTTTGAAAAACCTTGATTGGGACTCATATGTCCCTCTGGGCGATTTAGTCCCATTTCTAGTTTTACATTGCATTTTTCAACATTAAAAACTCTATTTATGTGTTTTTAGTTTTCTATTATTACATTTTTGTTTTAGTTTACAGAGTTTTTGTTTCATTCATTTCATTGCGTCCAACTTAATTCAGTTCATTACTACATTCACACATTTTCAGTCTACACTATTACACTACATTTTATCATGGATATGTGCTTTGGTAAGTTGTGGTTGTCCTTAAATTCCTTAGTGGACATGTCTAGTTGTGTTTTTGGAAATGACCCTAACGAAATTGAACTTACTCATGCTCACTCAACTCCTAATGCATGTTCTCCTCATGATGTTGACATCATTAGAGAAGATGATGACAACATGAAAAAAAATTTAAACAATTCCCTTAACAACTAATGCAAAGTAGGGTGGAAGGTGTAAAAACAATCTCAATTAAACAAAACTTTCCAATTCAAGAGCCTTAACACATCAAACAAAGCAATTTTCCTCACAAATTCCCACTAGCCCTTGTAGGGCAGCAAACAAGGTTTTTCCATCATAAGTTTCAAACCAAAATTCATACCCACAATCTAAAAGTAGTTTTGGATACCCATTGGAAGTTCTAAAACATACTCAAAATTTAGGGATGGTTTTTTTGGAATAACAAAGCCAAAGATTTGCTACTACGCTTGAAACTAGGCCTAATTAGGCTTGTTCCACTAGGTCAAAATAGGGTTTTCACACTCTAGGCCTAAAAATTTCATGCAAATGGCTTAGAAATTTCCTAAATGGTCTTTTCAAACATTTCCAACCATTACAGATCATTTCCCAAGAGATTTTCTACAAAACCTAACTCCTATGCATCTTATTTGCCTAAAATAAGAGGTCTTATGGGCTAGGGCATCACCCAACTTGCACAAAACGCCATCCCCTACTCCTGAAACATTATGAACACTAAAACTACCCTACTCCCATCCATTCCACTTACTTTAAGTTCTATTCATTGGTGGAATGGAGAGAAATCCATTATTTCCTGTCAAGGCACACCCTAGTGAGGGTTCCAAATAGTTTTGAGTAAATCTTCTCTAACTTTCACCAAACTTGATGAAATAAAATGAAACCAATAGGAAAAGAATAAGGATTTAGAGCATCATCAAATCCAACCAATATGAGAGCACTCCTATGTCATACACAGTCATACTATGTTGTGTAGCAGCAAATTATGCCTTTAAAACACATAAAATAGTGTTTCTTTATTACTCAATCTTCAAAATGTACACCAAAACCTTGCCTTTGAATCCACAAGGCTTATTTAAGACATTAAAAACCAAAAATAATCATTTACAACTGCATTTTGAGAATATAACCATTCAACTTCCCTAAAAATCCAAAAATGCAAAAAATGCAAAAGTTGTTTGACAACTTTTTGCAACTTTTACAAATTTTACCCTATTGAATAAAAAATGACTCCTAACCACTTACAAAAATGAGAAATGGTCTTAAAGACCTTATTACAAACAAAAAATTGGATCAAAAACTCAAAATTAACAATTAACCTCTTTTATGCATCATGAAGGCCTATGGTACCCCTCACCAACAACCTTGAGACTAATGCATCATTTTACCCATCCATGAAACAACCAACACATCTCACCATCCCACCACTTGATATGTTTGGTTATTTACATCCTAAAGTTGAAACACAAGTTGATCCTAAGTTCCCTACAATAGGTGAACCTAGTTCCTCTAATCAAACAAACATTCAACCATTCTACATTAACAAAGTGACCAACACACCAATCAATTTAGAAGAAACATATGGAAAAAGATTCATGATCTTAAGTAAACAAGGATGTGATACAACAAGTGAACATGAAATTCATCAACTCTTAGAAAAAATACCAACTGACAATACAAAGCGGTTAGGATATGAAGATCCTCTTCCTGGCATAAGTATCCTTCCTAAAGAACAACCAATGCTTTGTAATAATGATAGGATTGTATTAGGTCCTCCTCCTTATTCAACTCAAGAAATTGGTGAGTCTAGTAAGTGACGAAGACCTTACAAACTAAAAAAACTACAATTCCCTCATCCACCAACTACAATTGAAAATAATTTATAGATACTTCTACACCAAGGATTGATTACATTACCACCCATAAGAGAAGATCAAAAACCAAATCCTAAGAAGGGTAAGTGCACCAAGATGGTTCCCAAAAAGGGGGCTTAAGTGGCCACTTTTTTCCTTCTAAAATTAGGAAATATTGACATTGGACATGAAATTGAGGATACTTAAGCTGAAAATTTTGAGATGGAACAAAAAGAAGGATTCAAGTGCTCTGAGTCTACTTTCTAAACTACTAATTTATTTTGAAAATGGTTGAGATTAAGGGGTTCAAATGAGGGACATACACAAATTGGTGTTGTTTTTGTCAGAAAAACATAACATAGCAACTCTTGTACGACCCTCGTATGATGAAATTTTTTTTAGTATTTTTAAAATTGCTAGGGTTAGAAGTTAGGTAATAGTATGTAGTTGATGCATAAAAAATTTCTGATAACTTTTTAATGAATATTTTATTTTTTACTAATTTTCGAAGTGGACACTTCCTGAAAAACAAAATTTTGGTCGTGCTACCCCTACAAATTTTGGAAACTAATTGAATTTTTTTTTAAGTTGTAGAATGGAGTCTAGTTTCTAAAAATGTGATTTATTTGAAATTTTGATGAACCGTTAATTTATAACGAAAAAAACACCAAACACTATTTTTTTCCAAAAAAGAGACACACAAACAAAAGAAATTATGGATGAATGGCTTAACATTGTCAAAAAGTGAAAAAAATTACATCATTGGATACCTAAGAGAGAACCTAACATTACCTAGTTGTTCGATTTGTTTGATATTGAACCACGTAAAATCTTGACAATGAGCATGAACCTGATTATGTGAAATATTGTAGAAATTGAAAAAACACATCTCTGGTTGTTGGGAATGCCCTCCAAGCCTTTAGGTTAGTATTCCAAGGAAAATAACAATCCTAAGGCTCGGGTATTCCCAAAGTAAGATATAATGCGCTCGCATTAGATGTTAGTTTTGATATGGTTTTTTTTTGTGGGGAGCATGTCTAGCAAGACATAACGTGAGCATGGTATAACACGCTCGCGTTATGTCTTGCTTTATGTTAAATGCATATTGAATGCATGTTTATTTATTTGTATGTTTGTATGCACATGTATGCTTGTATGTCATGTATGTATGTATGGATTCATGTATGTATCCATGCACGTATATTGTATGTATGCCTACTTGTATGTAAGATTGTATATATGTGCATGTACATGTATGCTTGTATGTATGTAGGATTGTATGTACATATGTATTATGCTTGTATGTGTGTTTTTATGTATGTTTTTAGAGGGAAGGAGAATTTTAAGAGAGAGATCTAGAGTTGTCTAGGTAGGGTTGGAGAGGGAGAGAGGGAGAGAGAGAGAGTCTGGAGAGAGGTAGTGGGAGAGAAGGGGTTGGAGTGA
>VDFB02124076.1:0-18037 GCA_007258455.2 Sequoia sempervirens | reverse complement strand
TGATGACATGGACCAGGGGGGTCAAAGTTACCCTACCCACAATAGGGCCCTCTCCCTTAACAGATTTCTAGAATTGATTGTGTGATAGTTGTTTTCTTCTTTTATCATTGACTTGGACAGTCATGTAAATTTGCAATTATCTTTACAACTGTTTTCAAGTATTACAATGGGTTGTTTGTACTCAACCTTTTTAAATATATATTTATTTGAGCTTTTAAAAAAAAAAATCACACCTTCAATTTACCTTCATAAGGAATATCCCATTTTTTCTATGGCCTTATGACTAAGGCATTGAGAAAGAGTGTGCAAGAGGTGAAAAGAACTCAAGGGAAATGATACATGTAGGGCATAAGAAAGGTTGTGTATGAAAGATGACAACTTGGATAACAAAGGCACATGAGTGAAGTGCATAGATGAACAATCCTTTCGAATTAGGAAAAAAATGTATGTAAAATGGAGAGGATAACCATGCACAAAATAAGGTCTAGTATGAAGGATAAATGTACAAGAAATGATTTACAATGGGAATAAAGGAGATTAAAAAATTATAGACATGAACTATAGGAGTAGCTTAGATCCATGAGATAACTAGATGAGTCCAAAGGTCAAACTACCTTAGGTATTTGATGGTAGAAGGACTATAAGGATGACAAAGTTGGCAGCCACATCAAATAAGATAATACTTATAGGAATCATGAAGGGATGGAAAGATAATAAGCACACAAAGAGTTGGGATGTGGGAATTTGATATTGTTGACAATCATTTAATGTGGTTGAAGCTACATAAAGAGGTGATTTCAAAGAGGGGAGCCTTTTGGAGAGGAATCCTTTCAAGGATAATTGGCATGACTCATAGAAGATTCTAGGGAATAAAGAGTTAGCTCTTGTGGAAAGTCATAGGAAGCTACTTAAGTAGATGACAAGAAAAAGGCCACTTTGATGTGGACCAATAGTTAGGCCAAGTTAAGTGCTTAATCTATTTTAGGGTATGACCCATCATTATAACTATAATAGACCCCAAGTTAATGAAATAAGGAATATTATATTTATGCATGTTCCATGTCTCAGTTTTGATGTGCTCACAACTGTGTGTGCCTAGGTTGTTTTATCAAGAATCTTTTGGTTGGGACCATAAGAAACAACTTCATTAATTGGGTTACAACTCTATGAGCAAATAACTCAAAAAAGGTGAGCCATGTAGGATTATAAATAGAGGACTTATAGTAGTGGTTTCAAAGTAGAAGTCCCTACAAAGGATTGCAATAAGTTATTTACAACTTAGTGTGTAATGTAGAGTTTCAAGCAAAGGAGGGAACTTCAAAAAATGAGTAATTGAAGGAGAAGAAAAGGTAGAGACACAATGGTGTACATACAAAGAGGGAAGGGGATTTCAAGTTGGATGAGGTGTATACTTGGTTTGAGGTTTTAAGGATTACAAGAGGAAGTAACTAGCATGTGCATTTTCTAGCCAAAAAATCATTAAAATGGGTCATACTTAATTTGTTCATTTTAATCCCAAAATTTTTCAAAAAAGAGAGGTTGTAATAGCAACTAATCTTATAAAATTAGAATTTAATAGTGAATTTGCATTATATGTATATTAAATTTATTTGAAATAAACTTATCACAATTCTGATTTTGCAAAAGAATAGAATAAAATTTGTAAAATTATTATTATCGAAAGTAAAAAAATAACATGTCTACAACCTTGCATAATTAAAATTTATCATCCACAACTGAGAATAAACTAATTTAATATTGTTGTGTAAAAAATAAAAAAGGGAAGGGAGGAAGAGAAGGGATAGAAAAAATTTTAAAAATGAAAATTCAAACTTGCATTGGATCCTCTTATAGGATGTTTGATGAATGGATAAACTCAAGATGTAAATTAAACTCTATCGAAATAGTTACCCACAATCCTAACATGAGCTAGTGTAACCTTTGAAGGATGACAACCTGCAAGAAAGTTGGAAAATTAAAACCAACACAAATGTGTTTACTTGACCACACAAGGCACTCCTCCAATACTCAAGTACAAGTTGTATAAACACATTTACACATTCAAAAACAAAAATTGAATCATTACTTTGACCCATGCAAATGTTTCCTCGTCTCTTATATTCCTTAAAATAATCCATATTTCAAGTCACTATATGTTTCTAGATTGTTCTAGAAATTAATTTCTTCTAGTATTGGCCATCATTTCTCACATATTCCAAGGATATGTATTTGTCACTATGTCTTGTTATGAAATTGTGCAAGTCTTAGATTTATTCTTTCCTTAGTAGTTGGAACAATCTTCACCTTCTATGAATGGCATTTCTCTAATTAGCATGCATATGCAAACTATGTTAATACCCTATAACCAATAACAAAAAAACAACAAATTCTAAGTTTTAAAAAAATCAACAATTAAATTTAATAATATGAAACTTTTAATATCAAACTAAATGATACACAACTCTAGATATCAATAATAATTGTATCTTAACAATTTTGCAAGTGTTGTACTTGTATCATTTACTATGTTTCTAGCCTCTACCCTATGCAAATATTCTATTATTACGATCATGCATCTTCTATGAAGTCTAAAAAATACATTCCAAATAGAAAAAATCTAACTCCCCAATAAGTAGAGTCCTAACATTTCCATTTTGGAAACCTCTAATGATTGTCGTCTTTGGTCTTAAATGACCAACTTTCTGGCTCTCAAACTATCCTTAAAGCAATTGTTGATTCTTCAAGCCTTAATTTCTATTCCATTACATGAACATAGGCTAAACAACCAAAAAATATAAAATGATTAACATTAGGCTTCTTCTCATACCAAGCTTCATAAGGACTCATCATGTCAAGTGCGCTAGTGGGACTTTGATTGAGAATGTACACTATTGTAGCACTTGCATCATCCTAACAAGAATTGCTTGATCCCTTGCTTTGTAACATACTCCTTGCCATTTCCACCATTGTATTATTTTTTCTTTCAACTACCCCATTTTGTTGAGGTTTGTAAGTAATGGTGAGCTGTCTTTTGATGTCATTCATATCACAGTAATGTTGAAAACCTCTTGAGAAAAAATCTCCTCCATTATCAATCCTTAAGCATTTGATTTTGACCTTTTTTATTTTCCAGGAGGACTTTAAACCTCTTGAATGGATCAAAGGCTTCATCATTAGTCTTGAAAAAATAAACCCAATACTTTCATGAGTAATCATCAATAAAATTAATTAAATATGATGACTTACTATAACGTCCCGCCAAAGAACCCTAGAGGATGACACAACTAACAACAATAATGACACAAAAAAAAATTATAATAATGAAATACACAATAGATTGCACAACATAATATAACATATAAACTAAACTATGTCCTCTAAGGTTCAATGACTGCATTATGAGCAAACCTACTTAACAAGGTTTAATCCTACATTGTGGATTAATTAACTACAAGAGTTCATTTCAAATCCATAGCATTAAATGAATAAACACATACATCTCCATATTATAAAATCAGGTACATCATCATTAAAGATCAGATAATAAGAACCAAAGAGTACATATACATTCTCCATTACAAGGGAGTACATCATTACATTATTACAAGCTTACATCACTGCTTCCCTGAATACAATGGGAAGAATACATCAAGATTTCATTACATGATACAAAGATATACAAAACATTGTTACATAAGGTACATCAACCATGCTCACAAACAACAGCTAGGAAACCTAATGGAGGAAAGAGCACAATCCACTCGACCAGGTGGAACCCTAAGGTCCACCCCTTGTGCTAGGAGATAACAATAAGGTCACACCACAAAACAGACAAGAAGATAGGGACACAACACCAAAGGGCTAACAAGACTCCAACATTACTCAATACAACATGAATCCTCATATAACAAAGACACCGCTTCCAGAGGAAACACACACTGTAACAAAGGGGAACACAAGACTAGGGTATGCTAGATTTCTATAGGGAGGAGTTTCATCACATATTAGCTTGTTATGGGTTACCCTGACGAACCTTCCTAGGCTACCGGCCCCCATCCTAAGTTACCCTAGCAGCCTCTACCAATTGTCAACTCCAATACAAACTCATGTGGGATCAACATACCTTTCAAGAGGACAAGGAAATTGATCTTGCCATTCTAGGCCTTCCCACTCATCTTAAGCCTAAACAAGCACTTAAGCCATGAGTGAGGCATACCATTATCTTGATTAATGTGACCTACCCAGCTCCCTAATTCATTTTAAGTTATCATTGGATTAAAGAAACTCTCAATGAGTTACCCTAGACACCACTTTGGGTGCCGACCCCCATTGAAAGCCACTCCCCCTACTAACAACTAGAGACCTGACACGTCAACAAAGTAAAACCATCTTGCACACCAAAACAAAGCCACAAGAATCACATATCCAAAGCATGACATGAATCATCTTGCTCACAAATCACAACCATAATAACAAGTAAATAGTGTAAGGCTAAAGACCCTCAATAACACATCTCAAGTACCAAAATCAATCCACCTTCAAAATGACAAAAATATGAAACGAATACTCGAGCTACTTTCCCCAAGCCTTTGGAAGTCTCTCAATAACCATTTGGCACAAAAATCTCCCTCAATAAAACAATAACCAAAATCAACCACAATAATCAAAATCTTCTCATCATCACTAATTCAAAACCTCGTTCTAAACGAGCAGATAAACATTTCAACCTTGAATTTAACACAAATGATCAATCAAAAATACATTCATGAAGAACATTATTCCACATCTCATGATACTCACATGCTTTGCCACTAATCTACTCAATGAACCATTTACCACAGTAACAAATGTGCCCATTAACTAATTACATGATAATTTACATTTTAACTCTTAAATAGTTATAAAAGCAATTGAAATTGATTACTCAATACAAAAAACAATCTAGTTCATATATTTAATCAATCTTTTAATCATATACAGATGTATATGTAAGTCACTTATTACCCCCTACTTAATTTCCAAATTTGTTGCCTAACATAATCATTTAATTATCTAATTTATTATCTAAACATTCCCTTCAATTTCCAAATATCAATAACTCTTTTCTTCTATTTAACTTTTCATTATATCTATAACCAAATAATCACAAAGCATAAATTATTCTATTTCTATCACTGTAATACAAATACATGTAAACATATATATATATATATATAATCATTTATTATGATTGAAAAACTATTTATAAAGCAATATATTTCAACTTAAATGTATTATATATTTATATAAACGTATACATCTATATATAAATATATACTAACCAATCATCAAATTACAACTAACACATATTATATATGTTAATTGAACATCATATATACACATATATACATCTATATATATAAACTAAAATCATGCTACTATTCTAAATCCATTCGAAAAGTATATAATACAACAAGAATGCAAACATGAAATTAGCGAATACCAAATTGGTATAACCCATGTTAACATTAATAGTGAATTCATACATTAAGATATTACCAGTATACGATTCATATTGAGGAATATCGAATTAGAAAGTGTACAAGCTAAGGAGCATGCTACATAGATTATAGTAGAGACGCGGGAGAGAGAGAAGGCAAATGTAGGGTGGGAAATGATACTAGAGTTACAACGGTAAATTCTAGAATGATGATAACCGATTCATGACTACGTAGTTTCAAAGTGAAAGAGAAAGGTACCAGTTAAAGCCAGAGTAAGATTCGATGTGCAGGTGGAAAGCAAGGCAGAGATCCCTAACAAAACACAAGCATAAGCAAGTAAATCTACAAACCTGAGATGTAAGGAAAAGCCAAGATAATATACACGGGTGGAGGTAGATAAGTAAGGCTTAAGAAACTTCCAAGAAAATGATATATGTTGTCTAGAATATAGCTTAAATTAAAATGCAATCACAATATATTTATTATGCCAAACCAAGGAGGGATGCCATACATAGTTGTAGCTTTATGAAAACTCAGAATATCAAAGGTAAAGGTTCGCACCCTCCCCATCCTATGTATATATATATATATATATATATATATATATATATATATATATATATATATATATATATATATATATATATATATATATATATATATATATATATATATATATATTTTTGTTGGGTTGTTTAAGACATGCATTTGAATGACATAGATGGTTTATTTACTCAGCAACCTCCACAAAATTGAATTATGTATATATATATATAGTTTGATTTCCAATAGACAACAACAAATCAAATTCCTCCATAGATCATTTTTCTTCAAAACTCAAGCATACAAACAACAAACCCATCATAAAAAAAAAATAAAAAAAATCAATCGATATACTTATAAGAATGATTGTTTTCAAAGGAAAATAATTTCAAAAGTAAGGCTCAGGGATTTTAAGTCACCATAATACAAACAATAGAATGAGAGATAATCTACTAGACTAAAATTGATGGATAGTACATAACCAAACAACTCCAAATAGACTACCATTCATTTCAACCAACAAGAAAGAAAGAATGAGTTTTCAATTACATTGATCGGTTAAATGAATCAAAGAATGGTAATGAAACCAACCTGGATTCCACGAGGTTGAAAGAAAGTCTGGTGTTGAGGACAAACTTCTATGCAGCACAATTCACTTCCCAAAGCCTTAAATCAAATCTTTAGTAATTTTCACCAACCCAATATTTTTAAAAGAAAAAAAAAACATAGATTTCCATTATTCTACAAATAATTTCTTATAGACAAAAGTTTTATATTCCCAAAACAAAAATCAATGAATCTCCAAAATCTCCCCAAAAATGATAATTATTAACCCCTAGAAAGCTAATGATTTTGGAACACAAAATTAGACAAAAATCCCACAAAAATAACAAGTTTCCAAATGACAATCAATTTGAAGTCACACATGTGCTTCGAACATTTATTTTTCTATCTTTTTAATTATTTTATCCCATTATTGATTATCCTCATCTAATTTAATGTTTTATTTTAATATTTTATTTCATATAATTAATATCTTTTCACATTTTAATTTATTATTAAAAACTCAACATTAATAATAAATATATTTATAATTAATTGTTTGAGTTACTTTTTAACTTATTGATTTAATCTAATAATTTAATTAACCAAGAACAACATATATATATATATATATATATATATATATCAATTTATCAAAATGCTTTATATATATATATATATATCAATTTATCAAAATGCTTTATATAATAATTTATTTAATTCATCACTAAACTAACAACATTATTAAACCAATTTAATTCCAACATCTCAAAATAAAATTTATCAAACATCAGACATAAATATCATGAAGGGTGAATCGTGGAGGGGCACTACATTCTCCCCCCCTAAGATTCGACTTACTCTTAGAAGTCACAAGGTTGGAATGAAACATACATTAATTCTAGAATTTGTTAAATAGTACCACGTTCACCTTCCTTTAACATAGGGTATGTGCAGGATCATGGTGGGCCAAAAAGTGGCAATGAGGAAAAAAATGTCTTAATTCATTGACTCAAAGACATGAAAATACCGTGTTGACATTTTTTAGGCTCGAGTGTCAGTACACACCTCCAAAGCAAACACCAATCCTAGTTTTCCATATCAGATATCCAATTTGTAAAAAGCATATATAAACAAAATCTGTCATTGTTTTAAAATAATTTGACAGTCAACAACCCACGGGTGCACAGTAAGGAGGTTCTTCGCGTAATGGATATCCGATTTCACCAATATCCGATTTGAAAAGGTAAGATTTTAGATTTTTATTTGCTTTGATTCAATTTTGAATTAGATTTGGATAATTTCAATTAGTTTTTTGTGGATTTTTTTTTAAAAATAGGGTTTTTGATTGAATTTTTATGAAAAAATTGAGTTTAGAATGGATTTTGATAAAAAAATGAATGTTTTTGTGGATTTTTTTTCAAAATAGGGTTTTTGATTGAATTTTATGAAAAAATTGAATTTAGAATGGATTTTGATAAAAAAATGAATGTTTTTTGTGGATTTTTTTTCAAAATAGGGTTTTTGATTAAATTTTTATGAAACAATTGAGTTTAGAATGGATTTTGATTAAAAAAATGAATTTTTTTTATGGATTTTATTTAAAAATAGTGTTGCTTATGTATTTGTATTAAAAATTAGAGAATTTTATATATTTTTGTCAAAAAGTAGGTTTTTTTTTGATTTTTTTTAAAAACTAGGGTATTTTTATAATATTTTCATTTATATTGTCTAATTTTAATTAGATTAATTATTTTTTAACTTTAATCAGGCATTATGGCTGCTAAGAATGAGAATGCACAAATTCCACCAGTTGAGAATGAAAATCCACCAGCTGAGAATCAAAATGCAGAAATGCCAAATGCTCCACCACCTCCATAGCCATCAATTGAAGACTTAATTCATGAAAAATTGGAGCAATTGAGAGGAATTTGTGATGTTTATAAGAAAATTCCTCGATTATCCCATATGTCAACCACATTGACAGGAATAATTACAAATGTAGAAACCCTCTCCACCCAACATAATGTCTTTCATTCATGGTGGGAAACCATGAGGGAATATTATGCATGTGGATTGTCTTATGATGATGTGAGAAATCTCCAGATAACAAAAGCCCAAATAGCCTCTTTATTTATTAGCCCCAACACTGGTTTGCCAGTTAATGTTAACAAACCAAAACTTTCTATAGAATGGTGCACGCATAGGGGCATAGTAGATAACTTTTGGGATCGTTGGTGTATGGTTTTTGATAAACCACCCAACAATAATCTTGATGTACCTTTTTACTTTATTAAAAAATTATATTCTAAGTTTTTGTTAGGGCATCATGTAAATTACTTTGACATCAAACCCTTCCAGGTCGTTGGTGGAGGTATGCCCCAGGATAGGCCAAGGGCAGCTAGAGTAGTTAAGCGCCCACATGTTCCCCATCCTCCCCTTCCTCCGCCATCTCTAGTACAACATTCAGATATTACGAAGGATGTAGCCACACAAACTATCCAGGCCATTCACTCTTTGAGTGGTCTTTTGGTTTCCCATGCTTCTTCAATAGCTCAGCCACATTCTGGTGATCTTGGCGATAGATCCAGTGCTACTGCATCATCCTCCTCGGGTCCACATATTTGTGTGCCACATATTTGCAATATGTGCCAGCAGATATGCTTGGGTCCTATTGTACAGCCCGCTAAGCATCCATTAGACACTTCTGATTATGACATCCAGGATGTGGAGAGTATAGCAGATCACACGCAGGGGAGTGGAGCACACCCTACAGAGTCCTCTCCTGCTAAAGAGGTAGACATTGGAATAGTTAGACAAGTAACATTTAAGGTGTAAATTCATAACTTCATTTTTTTTAAATGAATATTAATAAGAGATAGTATCAAGTACTAATATTTATTTACATGGTCTATTTAACAGTTAATGTTTGAGGAGGAGCTCACACGAGTGACTGATAGCACCCTTAGAGCCATTTCATTTGGCCTCGACAAGCACACAGTATGTATTTTCGCACTCACTTATTTACATTTTTTTACTATATACTTACTTGTCATTTGAATTGTCATTAATGAAATTATATATTAACTTATATGTTTATCTTATTCTCTGCTTGTAGGAAACACCTAGTGCGAGTGAGGTGCGACGCTTTCCAGACTATGGAGGCACAATGTTAGATAAGGGAAAGGTAATTGAACTCAAATTTGATTGAATTAATATTTATAAAATCTTTTATTGATTATGCATACATTGAAATAGATTCCTAGTTTCATATGTACTTTTCATTTTTATGTACAGGTAGTTGTGAGCTATACATCATTGTTGATAAGTGTCACAACACCTGAAGGAGTAGGTATTTGAACACCTGAAGGAGGAGGTGTTGAAACACCTCAAGGAGGAGGTGTCGAAACACCTAAAGGAGATATAGAAAAAGATCAGCCTAAAGAGGTATGTGTTTATTTTATTTTGTGCTTGGTAAATATGATCTTATTACTGACAATTCTATGCTAACTTGGATCAATTTCATGTTTTTTTTCACATATATAGATTGACATTACAAAATTTGGTTTGGTTAGTTCTTTGAGAGGGGTATATTCTAGGACTCCTGACCCTTCAGAGAGACGTATATTTCAGGTAATCAAGATTTCAATTTTAGAGTTCAATTATAATTCAATGTATATTGATTTTTATGTTAATTATTCAATTTTAAATTATATAGTATAACTAATCTCAATTATGGTTTGACTTTTTCTTGTGTAGCTACCTTCAGAGCCAACGAGTGCTTCAAAGAGGCTCCATTTTGATGATCCACCAATAGTTTAGGATGAGATAGACATTTTGGCATGTAAGTTTTGAATAGATACCGAGATGGCATATGCCACATATTGTAAAACTTTGTTTGAGTTGGCGTTGATGCCATTTTTGTATATGGACATACACTTGATTATTGGATAATTTAATATATATAGAAGTTGATAATCAAAATTTAATTTCCTCCTCATGTGCATGATTAAACTCTTTGAAAATTTAATCAAGTGAGCAATGGTTAAATATCAATGTACAATAGCATAAAAAAATGGTTAAATATTATGTAGTTTATATTCATATTGCTGATTACATTGCAT
Source organism: Sequoia sempervirens (assembly GCA_007258455.2). Classification (NCBI taxonomy): domain Eukaryota; kingdom Viridiplantae; phylum Streptophyta; class Pinopsida; order Cupressales; family Cupressaceae; genus Sequoia; species Sequoia sempervirens. Next base: position 7,347 of record VDFB02124076.1, on the reverse strand, counting down.
TGCACATCTTTCAAACTCAAAGCATTACTTCACATTGCATAAGTAACAACTAGATATTGATAGATGAAAAAATTTCAATAACAATATAGTTTTTACAAAGTCAACCTAAGTAGTTATTTAATTACTTCACATTACATAACTAATAACTAGAAGCAGCTATCAATTGCATTAGCTTGTCATGGAATTCTATGAGACCACATTTCTTTAAGGAAAGTTGGCACAAAACTCACAAAAAATGAAAAGAAAGCGCTCAAACAAACTTTAAAGGGGTCTTAGGCTTGCTGCCCCCTCATTCCACATGCTATGCAGCCATTTACTTGCAGTGTAGGGGCTAAACAATGGAGAAAACATGTAAAAATAATATATATATATATAGCCTAGAAGCATGAATTACAATTAGAATATCACATAACATCATATAAACAAAAAAACCACTATAAACTTGAATGTCATTTGAAACATGCATGATAAATATTCATCATTGAAACTTGAATTGTGGTAGCTTGATATACAGAGTCGATTGATGTCAGGGTTCAATTTGTATGATATTGAAAAAATAAAACTGAGTAGAATTATCAGCATTCTTCAGAAATCATAATCTAATTCTTTTAGTACACTAGCCATTTTGACGTCTTCTTGCAGTCTCAAATGTTATTTTGTATCATTGTTACATTGGTCTTAGTTCAATGATGTTGAACAATTTTAGAAAAAAGAAAGTTGTGTCACGGTCTGCATTCAATCCAACAAGCAAAAAGTAAAAGCTCAGCCTCTTGGAATGAAAATTCTTGTTTGCAAAACAAATGAATAAGAATGAGGTAGTTAAGGTGTTTGAAGTTATTTAGAGGTCACTTTTAGGGTGCAAGGCTTAAAAGTTTATTTTAAATGCACTCAAACAAACTTTAAAGGGATCTCAGGCCTGTTGCCCCCTCATTCCACATGCTATGCAGCAATTTACTTGTGGTGTAGGGGCCGAACAATGGAGAAAACATGTAAAAATAATATATATATAGATGTGTAGCCTAGAAGCATGAATTACAATTAGAATATCATATAACATGAATATAAACAAAAAAACCACCATAAACTTGAATGTCATTTAAAACATGCATGATAAATATTCATCGTTGAAACTTGAATTGTGGTAGCTTGATATATAGAGTCTATTGATGCCAGGGTTCAATTTGTATGATATTGACAAAATAAGACAACTGAGTAGAGTTATCAACATTCTTCAAAAATCATAAGAATTCTTTGAGTACACTCAAGAGTTATCAGATGTCTTCTGACAATCTCAAAAGTTATTTTGTATCATTGTTACATTGGTTTTGACAGTGGTAGCTTAATATAGGTCCACAATACAAAACATGGTTTACCTATGCAGTGTAATAGTGGCATAGGAAGATTTTTCTTTGAAAGAAAAAATGAAAGCTCAGCCTCTTGGAATGAAAATGCTTGTTTGCAAAACAAATGAATAAGAATGAGGTAGTTAAGGTGTTTGAAGTGATTTATAGGTCACTTTTAGGGTCGCTTTTAGGGTAGTTAATGTGTTTGAAGTGATTTAGAGGCTTCTTTTTAGAGAAGAGAGATGTTGAAGAGTACATCAAGTCAGTGAGAACCGAAGTGTAATGTGTTTTAGTTTGTAGTACTCCTTTGTTTCTCTGCAGATGTGTGATAAATTCTTAGTTCAATGATGTTGAACAATTTTTGAAAAAAGAAAGTTGTGTCACGGTCCGCATTCAATCCAACAAGCAAAAATGAAAGCTCAGCCTCTTGGAATGAAAATGCTTGTTTGCAAAAAGAATGAATAAGAATGATGTAGTTAAGGTGTTTGAAGTTATTTAGAGGTCACTTTTAGGGTGGAAGGCTTAAAACTCCATTTTAAATGCACAAAAAAGAATGAAATTACTTCAAACCAAGTTTGTGAAGAAGTTAACTATGTCACCCACTAGTTTCCCTTAAGAGTCCAAAGTGCTAAAAGGCAACAATCTTTAAAGGGCTATTTTTGGAGACCGTGATGCTTACAGACTCTTCGTCCGAGGCTATGGGATCATGTTGGGACCATCTACAAAAACCTCTCTCGATTTTTGTTATCTCAAAGGCATTTTCCTGTGGTGATGACTTTTCAGTGGAGGGAAAGTTGTCAGATGCAAGTAGTGTAAAGTTGCAAAGTGGTGCAACTTTCATTCCGCAACTCGTACAACCAAACGGATTGTTCCAACACATCCAGATGGGTACGTTTACGCTAGGGATGGTCCTCTCTTGCACCCAAATACGCCGAATCACTCTGAGCTACATTGGATCAACAATTTCCCTTAATAGTCCAAAGTGCTAAAAGGCAACAATCTTTGAAGGTTTATTTCTTAGAGACCATGATGCTTATAGACTCTCCATCTGAGGCTATGGGATCGTGTTGGGACCATCTACAAAAACCTCTCTTAATTTTTGCTATCTCGAAGGAATTTTCCTATGGTGATGACTTTTCAGTGGAGGGAAAAGTTGTCAGATGCAAGCAATGTAAAGTTGCAAAGTGACGCAACTTTCATTCCGCAACTCGTACAACCAAACGGATTGTTCCAACACATTCGGATGGGTACTTTTATACTGGGGACGGTCCTCTCTTGGACCCAAATACGCCAAATCACTTTGAGCTACATTGGACCGATGATTTCCCTTAAGAGTCCAAAGTGCTAAAAGACAACAATCTTTGAAGGTCTATTTCTCAGAGACCGTGATGCTTACAGACTCTTCGTCTGAGGCTATGGGATCATTTTGGGACCATCTACAAAAACCTCTCTCAATTTTTTCTATCTCGGAGGTATTTTCCTGTGGTGATGACTTTTTAGTGGAGGGAAAAGTTGCAAGATGCAAGCAGTGTAAAGTTGCAAAGTGGTGCAACTTTCATTCTACAACTTGTACGACCAAACAGACTGTTCCAACACGTTTGGATGGGTACATTTACACTAGGGATGGTCCTCTCTTGCACCCAAATACGTCGAATCACTCTGAGCTACATTGGACCGACGATTTCCCTTAAGAGTCCAAAGTGCTAGAAGGAAACAATCTTTGAAGGGCTATTTCTCGAAGACCGTGATTCTTACAAACTCTCTGTCTAAGGCTATGGAATTGCGTTGGGACCATCTACAAAAACCTCTCTTAGTTTTTGCTATCTTAGAGGCGTTTTCCTATGGTGATGACTTTTCAATGGAGGGAAAAGTTGTCAGATGCAAGCAGTGTAAAGTTGCAAAGTGGTGCAACTTTCATTCTGTAACTCATACGACCAAATGGACTGTTCCAACACGTCTGGATGGGTACATTTATGCTAGGGATGGTCCTCTTTTGCAACCAAATACATCGAATCACTCTAAGCTACATTGGACCAAGTGAAATTAGGTGAAAAATTGATGCAAACACAAGGGCACAATCACAAATTTTTTTCAACTTGCCTATTTGAGGCATCTAACAAGATTATTCTAACCTCTTTGGATAGTCCAAAACTCCCTTAAAACTTTACAAGCAACTAAATACGCATTTCCCTCTTTAACCCCCTTAAACCCTTGTAATAGTGAGAAACTAGTTTTTGTCCAATTACTCCGAAATTTTCCAAAATACCAAACCAACACATGACTGATTCAAACACCCATATCCAAGTTACACAACATATATGAGAAACAACATAAACTCCTTTGGACCAGCGTTGACTTCCTATACATTCACCCTTGAATAGGCTACTCAATTAGCCCAAAAATGCAAAGCAACATACCTTCAAACACCACATAGACCCCTGAAACCTTGGAATAGCAAATAAATTGCCAAGAAAACAAAGATTCTGCATTGGATTCCATTTGTATGGACCTGTAACCGTCAAATCAAAAAACCCTTGTTTTTAGTGTAATTCTTGAGGGTTTATTGGATGTAGCACTTCCACAACCTTTCAGGCTCTGCCACCACCTTAGAAACATTTATTTAGGCCCTAATATGCTTAGAAAACAAAGAAAATTCTGGTATCTCAAAGATTTTTGCAAATCCTAGGGTAAAAACTCTATTTTCAAGTGAAAAAAACCACCATTTTTAGACCTTTAACTCTTCATTTTATTTCAAAACCCAGTTTCCATGCCTTCCACTCTTGAAATTTTATTTCCCAATCCCTACCAACTCATCCCACCGATTCACATTGGCACACAGTAGGTGGGATGAGATTCAAGCCATTAAAATTGCAAAACTCTTATTCCCCTGTTCAGGAACACGTCTAAAGAAAGTCTAAGTTTTGAGGCACAAAATGAATAAAGAAACCCTCTATTAAGAAGTCAGAATAAATTCAAGACATGTAATAACACTTCTACATAAATTTTTGATACAAAAATGCTTGAATGGCTTGTGCACAGGCATAAAACACAAGAAAAACAGTAAAATATGAACTGAGCAATTGAAACTTTATTAATTCAAAGAAAAAAACTCCTTCAACCAAACCTGTCTCGAGCCCTTGAAGGCCTTAAGTACATTGCTATGCCTTGGAATCCAACTCCCAATGCCTTTAACCACCAATATCAACTGACTTTTGAAACCTTAATGACTGTTGAAGGCCAAAATACAAACATTTTTCACATTGTTGGTGATGATGAGTTGGTGATGCAAACTATAAAATATGCATACCTCTTCGAAAGGATCAGAGCTGGCTATTGTTGCAGCAATTTCATGATCAATCTTGCCAAAAATATCACTATTAAAGACATCTGCATTGCAATAGTATATAAAATATCAGTATTAAATAAAGAACACTAATGAACTTAATCATAATGAACATAAGCATTCTACCTTCCATTCTTGAAAATGCTATTCAAGTGTGCCTGAAGGGTCATCGCTTTGCTTAAGAGTATCTAATATTGCTTCATGATAAATATTACTAAGTTTCCATAGTTGTTTTGTCTTTGGTCTGGCATGATGCTTCAACAACTTAACATTTTTTGCTATAACAAGGTGTGAATACATGAGAATGGTTTTTTGTTTCTCGTAGTCTTCAAATGCAGGTATGTCATTCTTTCTAATCATATATGTTCGCAACCAAGTTCCTGCAACCACAACTAAACCTATAGGATACACAAAACCATCATCATCTTCCATCAGTTGTGTTAGCTTATTCTTTACTCGCACACATCGAGCCAACCAATAGTCTGATCTCTCTTCATTCCCCTGCAGTGCAACAACTGCAAAAATATGTCCTAGCTGTAGTAGATCTGAAAGCAGGTCATAATTAACTGAACTTTCCATTGTGTCATTTGTCATGGATATTGTTTGAGATAAAGGAGTTAGATACTGTGGTACCCATGTATCCACCCACTCACTTGACTTGCATTGATCCCACTCGCATTGAATACAACTCTGATAAAAACAAGCCAACTCTCATGTCCAAATGGTCCATGTGCCTGCATCTGAGCTTTGAAATGAATGCATCTTTGAAGAATCTTTGATTGTATGACAATCCAATCTGCCCCCAACTGTACCCTCCTCAATGAACCAAAAGAATCTGCGCACTGTTGAGTCAAGTGTCCCTCCCTATGACAATGTTGAACTACACCAATCAACTATAGAACGTGCATCGCTGAATTTTGCTCCTGAAATCTTCAATTGCTCCTTAACTAGAGCTCTCTTTTCGCATGTACCTACTCCATCATGCTCCCCTTTCCCATGTCCAGCTTCAAAAGAACTCCAAATATGAGGTAAACCCCTCTTTACATGCATTTTACTCAACCAATAAAACATACGAGCATTCTTGAATTGACCTGTGCAATTATCTGACCAAATTAGATGTTGGCCCAGTGATATATCATGCTCCTATAAGAACTCAAAAAAATTATCGAAACAATGTTGGACCATCTATATCATGCTTCTTATCAACATGTGGAAGACTCCTGGAAAAAGCCCATGTATCATTTTGAAGAGGATCATCTATTCTTTCTCTTCTTGCAAGTGCTTTATCCAAAGTTTTACGATTTATGTCAAAATCAATATAAGTTTGTCTCATAAAGTGATCCTTTTTCAATTGATGGCTTACTAGGGCAGTTGTAATGACTCTTTGAGCAGCTCTCTTATCCTTTTCCTTGTTATTTTTTCCAATAGACTTGAGAGCATTAAAAATATTTTTAACAATAATAGAATTTTTTTCGGTCTTCTTGTTCACACGAATCTTCAATTTGGCTAGCAAAGGTCTCATATTTTGCATCTTTAGCAATTGTACAAAAATTTGGCATTGCTCAGTCAATGTCTTATCACTAAAATATTGGTTGAAAAGTCTTCTATCCCACAATTGAACAGTTTGTGTTGACCTCTTGCCTTCAAAATTTTTTATAATGTTCTCATCAAATTCAAGTAACCATTTAGGGGTTCTTGAAAGTCTTGAATTTGGAATATGTCTTTCTTCCACACAAGGTTCTTCATTTCTCATGTAATCTAGTGAAACATAATTTACACTTAGTACAATATTATGTTCAACATCTTCAATTCCAACATTTTCACCTTCAATTTGAATAATTTCATTCCCAATTTTAGTATCATATTCAACATCTTCAAATCCAACATTTTCACCTTCAACATTTTCATTATCAATTTCAATATTTTCGTTTCCAATTTGAATATCATGTTCAACATCTTCAATTCCAACATTTTTAGCTTGCACATTTTGAGTATCAATTGGAACATTTTCGTTCCCAATTTTAATATCATGCTCGACATTTTCACCTTGTACATATTCAATTTCCTCTTCACTTGAAAGACCATAGGGCTCAAATTCACCAATATTTAACATACCTTGTCTTCTCTTCCTATGATCTTTATCTTTTTGTCTATATTCTTCAATTTGTTCTTTTGTAAGCTTTCTCTTATGTTTATGCTTCCAATGACTGTTGCTCCCCATTATACCTCATAAAAGATGCTAAAAAATCATTGTTTATGTCAAATTTGAGTACAAGATGCTCCAAAAAGTTGAACTTTGTCTCTTCATGTCTGAAACCACGCATTTGTCACCTACAAATCCTGCAAAAAGAATGTAGGGTCCATTGGAATGAAAAAAATGGGCCATATGGGGTTTTGTATGGCCCACAAATTGGATATCCGACTAAATCGAATATCTGATATGAATTTTTTTAAAATAAAACAATTTTATAATGCTCTCCAATGATAGGATTTTAGTGCTATAAATCAGATATCCGATTTGTGCATATATAGACCTAACGATAATTAGGAGGTGGAAGTTGGGCAAGAGAGAGAGAGAGAGTGGAGGGTAGAGGGGAAGAAGGGGAGAGTGAGGGGGAGAGAATTAGAAGGGGGAAGGGAGAGGGGAAGAATGAGAGAGAG
>VDFB02124075.1:135019-178176 GCA_007258455.2 Sequoia sempervirens | reverse complement strand
TTTATAAAAGCAAGATATGCATAACCCTAATCTTATATTGAGCAACAAGATAGCTCAAAAGATAAAGATGAGAATAAATGAACCTAGGAATTAAATAATGCCTAAGTAAACTTATGCAAACGTAATTAAATATTAATTACACTAACATCAAGACTTACACACTTAGATAAAAAAAGATGTCATTAATGCTCAAAATAATAGTGATCATGAAGAGAAGGATTTCCTCATGCCTCTAGGTACCTTTGTACATCCCTAAGGGGTAAATTTTTCATAAATGATAATGAAATCAAGGGCATGGGAAACCCTTGTAACACAAAGTGACCATGTTTCTTATCCCAGGGTTGCATTCCTAAATCCATAAATGTTATTTTATTCTTCATTTTAAATGTTGGATGTTGAACCAAATTTTGGTTTGGAAACACCTACAATTGATTCTAGGGAATAAAACATTGAATGTTTGAGCTCCAAATGATGAAATAGATCCTATACAACATAAGAAGGGTTTTGTAAAGTAAATATACATGTAATGGTATATCTCCATTGTAGTTTGTAATGATTCAAGGACATGTATAATTCACATCTATGCATTTCCTTTTAAAATATTTGTTGATATGGATGTAATATAGGTTTGATCTATATGAGTGACATTATCTAATGCATTATGAATTATTTGTAATGATATTCTTGTATTTAATATGGGTTATTGATAAAATCTGTGGTATATATGGAATAGTAGAATATTCGGTGATTGTGATATTTTAGAAGGAAGATACTAGATATATAAAAGTTATGAATGAGAGATTCGTAAATAGTACATATCTAGAAAGTATAGGAAGTTAATGGTATGCAATAGGATATTTTAGTATAGGATTGAAAGTAATAACTACAAGTGTGTGATGGAGAAATATACAAAATAATAATAAGGACTAAAGAATTGGATACAAAAAGTGAAGAAGATAATAAGAAATTGTGTATAGCGAATAAATTTCAAGATAAATTAAGTTGGTTTGAATTTGAGAGCTCTAGAAGAAGGAGATTAGATTGGTGGAAGAGATTGAATTCTAGAAGAGTGAAATGGAAGATGAAAGAACACTCTAAGAGGATAATTGTAGGTGTAGGTATAAAGTGAAAGTTGGAGTATGTCCGAGTTTCTTTCTTAAGACTAGTAAAGGTGGAAGGAGAAACAACATTGAGTTGATCCTATAAGCCTATTCATATGTTGAGGGTACATCGAGGCTTGTTTTCCAACCTAAAGGGTGATTCTTATTGGTCCTAAGAGGGGTCATGTTTAGTACTACATTAATTTCTTAATTGTAATTCACATCTAGGCCAAGTAAGAACCTTCTATGCAAAATATGCACTAGAAAAGAAGGTACAATTCAATTATGAAAGGGAGGCAATAGAGTAGTGAAGAATAGTAGAGGGAAATGAGAGGTCCAAGGACTAGAATATTTTTAAATAGTTCAAATCAAAGTAAAAATATAGAGAGGAAATCAAGAAAGATAATGATTTGTGACTGCACTAATGTGAATGTATTGATATTGCATTACAATCAAATGATTGAGGCCTAACATGTTGTACTTTCCCATTGCAACAAAGATTAAAGATGCATTTGTTTGTTGACTGTACATATGCAAAACAAGTTGAATTGTCATAAGAATCTATTAGTTTTGAGTATCACTCTAGAAAGATTGTACACTGCATGGTTGGACAATCCTTGCTTAGACCCTCTATCCATGATTTCATCAAAACTCTTCTTCAACAAATGACTTAAGAATCAAACTAGTAGAGTAAGGACAACTTCCAAGAATGAAAGGTAAGCACAAGATTGCAAGACAAGAATATGGTTCTTGACACAAAATGTACTAACCAAAAACTCATAATCACATGAATGGAAATGCAAGATGAGAAAATATATAAATAGAAAAGAGAGGATGCAAATATGACCAATGTGAGATGTAACTCCAACTATTCAAAAATAAGTAAGAGTTAGATTCATAGATGTCATCTACCCTCATAAATGATCCACCTTACTTACCTAAACAAACTATAATAGATGTGTAGAAAAATACATAATAACAACTAAAAAAATTAAAATACCTTCAACAATACACTTCAACCTGTCAAATTGACAAAAACAACTCTTCTATATGAAATATGTTTTAATTGAACTATTTTATTATAGTATAGAGAAATCCAACCTTTTGATTTTAACCAAGACTCAATCTTCAAATCATTTGATTAACCTAAACTACATTTAAGAAAAGTTTTCCTTCACAAATATATATAAACATTGTTGAACACACCAAAACAAAATTTTAAAATGACACTTGTAGAAAAAATTAACTACCCTTAATTCTATGCAACTCTATACTAGTTATTTTTATTGATTTCTTAATTTTCTTTGAGAAAGATAATTGACTAGTATTTGTAAGTTTGACATATAAACTTTATATAGCATAATTTGGGGCTGATATTTTAAATTTCTCTCAAAATAAAGGATTTATTAAAAATTTGTGTCAATTCCTATTCTATTGATCCAACAGAGTATAGGAATGGACTTTGCCCTTAACCTTCTTGAGGTTAGATTAATTTTAAAGATCGCATGGGTAGCGGAGTTGGCTTGAGTAGTGGGTTTGCTCCCCATTGATCTCGGGTTTGATTCTGCTCCTAAATTTAAGAGGTGGGACTTCTTGTGGGTGGGGGATCTCACCTACAGGAACCTATTCTCGCCCCAACTCGCCCTAGGTACCCTAGATACAGGATGCTGGGCTTCTAGATTGGTCCCTGTTGTATAATTTTATTTTTTTTTGTTAATAACTCATTTTTTTTTCTAGATGATATAAACTGAACCGTACTCGTTCATATTAATTGGATTCAAAACATTCCAATCAAGATGGACCCGCAACTAAATGGGAATTACCATGAGATGCTATTTTGACCATCACAATGTTCTTGCAATCTCTACTACACAACAGCAAAGTACCCACTTGTTACAAAAATTTATGAACAGCAAAGGCAAAAACTGCTCAGAGAGTCCGACAGTAGTACAGTTAAGAGACAAATTGCCAAAGCAAGAGCTTACTGATAGAAGACGGATGCCAAGAAAGGCAGAATTTTACAAGTTCCGCCGCTGGAAGTTGTGAAAGTAGGTGCGATTTAATTGAACCCTGAAGATAGCATTCACCTTGATTTTTAAGATTGGAAGATGTTCCGTGGATTTGCTCTTCTGCTTGGATATGTATTAATTCTGCATTGAATATGGTGGAACCCACTTGCCAACTCTATGAATGGCAATAGATTGAGCCCAATGCACTGCATTGGTATAGCGCAGAAAAATCAATGGCTTCAACATCTTACAGCTCTCTGTTTATTCTTCTGTACACAGTTGTTCTTCTTTGTCCTGAAGCAGCTGCACTGTCAAACACACTTGACGGTCAGTAGCTATTACAACTTGTAGTAACTTCTTCTTTGTTATCATTCTTAGTTGTTCTGTTAAAAATGGGGTTGATTTTTATGTTATGAACTTGTTGGATGTTCAGTACAAATGCTGAAGGCAGTCAAGTCCAAATGGCAGAATACTCCACCAACATGGGAGGGTTCTGATCCCTGTTCCAACCATTGGAATGGCCTTGTCTGCACTGCTTCAAGAATAACTTCACTGTAAGAAGGCATTTATTGTGTTTTCCATGGAGGAAAAAGTTATTTAGTTTTTGTACTCTGACATCATCTAAATTTGGTTCAACAGGACATTATCTAGCATGAACCTCTCGGGAACACTTGCTACAGAAATTGGGTTTCTTAGCAGCTTGCAATCTCTGTAAGTGAACAGTAAAAGTAGTCAGTAGACGCACTTGCATTTTGATCCTTGTACTGAAATTATCCTTTTTTGTTGCAGAGATTTGTCGTACAATAAAGAACTGACTGGACCCATCCCAAGCACCCTGGGAAATTTGATCAACCTTGAGAGCTTGTAAGTCCATCTTTTTACGAATACAATTAAATTATTAGTAATTTGTGTTCAAAATCAGTCCACTGTCTTAACACGTTATTTCTTCAGGGTTTTGATAGGCTGCGGCTTTACTGGACATATTCCACACGAATTAGGCAACCTGCAAGAGCTTACTTTTCTGTAAGAAAATCACTCCAGGATTAACTTGTTCCATGGTTTGTCAATATTTGATTGCTTTTCAATTCCTTTGGTTTTAATCAGCAATGAGCATGAATAAGCTTATTTTTATGCTTTTCAGGGACTTGAGTTCAAACAGTTTTAGTGGCCCCATACCACTATCTGTGGGTAATCTGACAAAACTTCTCTTGCTTGACCTGGCGAAGAATCAACTCTCTGGGTCCCTTCCAGTATCAAGCTTAAATGGGTTCGGGCTAGACAGGCTAATTAACGCTCAACACTTGTGAGTATGAAATTTTAAGGATAAATGCACTTCTACCAACATACTGCTACTAATTGTTTTATGCTTTCTTGTGAACAGCCACTTGAATGCAAACAGACTGAGTGGTTCCATTCCTGCGGATATTTTCCACTCAGATATGCAACTGATCCACGTGTAAGTACAGAGATTATGTTTTAGTTAGGGCCACATGACGGGGTACAGACTGTTAATCTTTGTGATCTGTGTTGTGATAAAGAGCATCCATTGTTGTTTGTTTGTAGACTGTTTGACAGCAATGCTTTTGTGGGAGAGATTCCATCGACTTTCGGGCATGTACCAACCTTAGAAGTTATGTGGGTCTTTAACCCTCTCTGAATTTGACGAATATGGTGGATTTTGGGTTTTTTGAAAAGGAAATAACACATCCATCCAAAAAAATCAAAATCCAAATTTGTACATTTATCAACTGCGAACATCTGAAAAATTAAATAGAGTAGTTTTGCATGGAACTATTCACCAATTCTTGCTTTCTCCCTGTTGTGAAGCAGAAGGCTCGATGGGAACTTTTTAGAAGGTCCTATACCGTCGAACATTGGCAAACTGAAAAATGTTAATGAACTGTAACAATCTTTCCTTTGCTCTCAATTCTAAATCGTGCTTAAATCCACTAAAGCAAAATTTATAATCTTGTGGGATTTCCTGATCTTGTCAGGCATCTATCGAATAATAACCTGAGTGGTACCATACCTGACTTATCAGGAATGAACAGACTACAGTACATGTAAGTTTTAAATACTTTATTAAGCATCTATGGTTTTCGATGTTTTGAGGTGTAATATCAGTTTGAATAATGCCAGAGACCTGAGTAATAATTCATTTGAGGCTTCCGAAGCTTTGGAATGGTTTGGGTCCCTGGAACAATTGACGACTCTGTAAGTTCCCTCAGTTTGAGTTATTATCAAATGAAACATACTTTTCGGCTTTGTAAGCTCCCTCAGTTTGAGTTACTTGAATGTTTGTTTGGTTTGAGTTACAGAGTATTAGAAAATGGAGAGCTGATAGGCTCGGTGCCATCTAAAATTTTCGGCTTGCCGCAGCTTGAGACTGTGTGAGCTTTCTAGTCCAACTAAGTTAACAGAACACTGCCAATGATATTGTGATTTAGTATGGTAGTTGTAGATGATGTGGACACCCTGCTCTTTTACAATGAATTACACTCAACAAAAATTGTGCAACCAAACTGTAAGTGTCCCTATAGTCTTGCATCAGTAAATGATGGTTGGTTTAAATCAAGCAGGAGGTTACGAAACAACAATCTCAACGGATCTCTGAAAATCGACACAAAGGGAAGTCCCCGACTACAACTGATAGACCTTGAGAACAACCTCATCACCGACCTATCTGTTATTGGAGAAACCTACACCAACTTGGTGTAAGTATAGCTTTTTATCTTAATGAAGAGCATTTGGTTGTGGTTTATGTGCTGACAACTTGGTTTTTGAAATTGCAGGCTGATGGGTAATCCTGCTTGTGATAAAAACTCAGAGCTTGCTAACATTAAAGCTTGTCAAGCTGAAACCACAGAATTTTCCTATGCATCTGGTTTCAGAACATGTGGGGACAAAACATGCAATAGAGATTTCAGAGTAAATCCCGAAACCTGTGGGGACAAAACATGCAGGGGAGATTTCAGAGTAAACCCTGAGACCTGTGAATGTGCAGTTCCGTATGAAGGCAAACTCGAATTCAGAGCTCCCTCTTTTTCTGATTTGAACAATGTCTCAAGGGTGGAGAAATTGAAGATTTCGCTGCGTACACAATTGAATTTTTCTGAAGGAGCAGTATCTATCTGCTGCATGTCCTTCGATTCACATTACTATCTCAACATAGGAGTGCAGCTTTTCCCCTTCGGAAAGAAGCCGTTTTTTGAAAGATCTGAAATCATAAGAATTGGTTTTGCTCTTAGCAACAAAATTTACAGCCCTCCTGATGAATTCGGGACCTTTACTTTCACAGCAATTTCCTACTACTTCACCGGTACAAAACCAAACTGTCTTCGTATTCTTTTGTGAGTGACATAGTTGGCCTTGGGTTCATGGGTCTTCATACTTTCAAGCACATTGGCTTCTTTTATTAATGAGACATCTAACTTGGGCTGCGCTTGCTGATTTCAGACTCTAGAGAGTCAAAAGGATTCAGCTCCAAGGCAAAATTTGGTATAGCAAGTGTTGCAGTTGTCTTGGCTCTTGTCATTGTAGGTGTGGGAGGCTATGCATTCAAGCAAAAATGGAGGGCTGAGAAGGCGATTAAACTGAGCAAACCCTTTGGTAAATTACTTTTCTCATGTCCCTGTGTGTTCTCATAATTCCAAATAATATTTTCTGCAATCCAAATTATCTTCTTCCCACAAATCACACTCTTTATTTCTTGATTAGCTTCTTGGAAGGGAGATAGTCCAGAGAGCAAACGCCCTCCCAAAGTAGATGTTGTTAGATGCTTTTCATTTAGAGAACTGAACGGATGCACGAACTATTTCTCTGAGGATCACAAAATTGGTTCAGGTGGCTATGGCAAGGTAAATTTAAACAACCAATGATATATCTATGAATTTCTTTTCTATTCCATATTTAGCAATATTGAGGAGTGTAACTATTTAGTGTTCCTCATTAAGGCGGTAAAAACAAGGTTAGATGGTTAAATATTATTGTGTGATGAGGTGGGTCCGCCCCTGCCTGTGATGCTTAAGAAGATAACAAAGTCAAAGACTTGTTTAGAGCAATAGACCGTTTGAATATGAGAATGGCTAATGAGATTGCACACTTGAAGATGGATGTTGTAGGCAGTTTCCAGCACTAACTGTAGATTTTAGTTTGTAACAAGAAAACAGAGCAGTGGCATAGGAACTTCACAATCAAAATCCCTAGCAAGGAATTTGACAGTTTGGTTTAAATAAGCTTGCAATCTTTAGAACATTTAAATTGACTCAATAAGAGGGTCACAGGAATAAGATGAAGAAGTTGTAAATTATACAAATAGCAGAGATTAATTTTATGGGTATATGAGTGTTTGAACAATTTTATTTTTGCTTTACACACTTTTGATATCATGGGAATTGCAGGTGTACAGAGGGACACTCAATGACGTGAGCCAAGTGGTGGCCATAAAGAGGGCCAAAAAAGGATCTCTGCAGGGTGCGCCGGAATTTAAAAATGAAATTGAAGTGCTCTCACGCATTCACCATAAGAATCTGGTCAGGCTGATTGGCTTTTGCTTTGGGGATGGAGAGCAGATGCTTGTCTATGAGTACATGCCTAATGGATCTCTTGCTGATTATCTTTCTGGTAGTGCTTCCCAATGTTTTATGTTGCATTGATCAGCAACCAATATTATTTCAAATAACAGCAGAGTTATGTGGATCTTTCAATCTTTCAACTTATTTCAAATAACAGAAGTCTCTTTCCTTATAACCAGTACAACCAACACCTTCGATCTAAGAAGCATTAGCTATAGACTCCTGGATATGCTTTTGATAACCAATACCAATTCTAACCTGAACGTTTTCAACTTCCCTAGGCTGAGTTGGGAAGTGATATATTAGAAACATGACTTGTAGTTTATCGCTCTCCGTGATCATTAAGTGTCTCAAACTAGAAGATCTTATTAATTGGATTACTCAGAATTACACTCAATTGGGATTGTTTGGCCTTTTAGGACTATTCTGTAACTCCATATAATCGAGTTCAACCCA
The DNA here is from genome assembly GCA_007258455.2 of Sequoia sempervirens. Taxonomy (NCBI): domain Eukaryota; kingdom Viridiplantae; phylum Streptophyta; class Pinopsida; order Cupressales; family Cupressaceae; genus Sequoia; species Sequoia sempervirens. The sequence continues at coordinate 170,037 of VDFB02124075.1, read as the reverse complement.
CTTCTGTGTTTTGTTGGTCTCTAAAATCGGCTGTCTGAACACGGTTGCAGGATAAATGTTTTGAAAATTAGAATCGGTGGAAACAATCTCAAAAATCTAATGGCATAAAACTTTTGGTTTATTTGTGAACGGCACAGGGAAGGGCGGAAAGCAGCTGGATTGGAGGAAAAGGATAGGGATCGCTCTAGGGGCGGCGAGGGGATTAGCATATCTCCATGAGTATGCAAATCCCCCCATAATCCACAGAGATGTGAAGTCCAGCAACATCCTAATCGACGAAAATCTCAATGCCAAGGTCTCAGACTTTGGCCTCTCTAAACTCTCTGTCTACGGGAAAGAGATTGTTCACAAGACAATCAGTGCTAAAGGAACACCTGTGAGTATACCAGGCACTTCTATTGTTTTGGAGAACAAGAAGAAAGAGAAACTTTTAAGAAACAATTAAACAAGAAGACGTAAGATTTAGTTTAATTCTTAATAGCTTAAAGAGATTGTCTTATAAAGATTGAAGTTGAATTAATCTTAATAATAATCATGTTCATGATTTTGACAGGGGTACATGGATCCGGAGTTCTTCACGACATATGAGTTGAGCGAGAAGAGTGATGTTTACAGTTTTGGTGTTGTGCTATTAGAAATCTTAACGGCAAAGGGAGTGTTTGAAGATGGGCAACATATTGTGCAGACAGTGAAGATGAAGTTGGAGGAGAAAGGGCAGACGAGGGAGGTGCTGGATCCCTTTCTTAAAGGCGAATGCTGTATGGGGTTTGAAAGCTTTCTTAACCTGGCTATGCATTGCGTGGAGGAATCGGCGACGAGAAGACCTCTCATGAGCGATGTTGTCAAAGATTTGGAGTCCATCTTAAACTGCAGTTCAATAATTTCTCAAGGAGAGTCTGCAAGCCCCTGCTCCATTGAAACCAACTCTACATCACTTGAATTGAATTTAGAGATCTGAATATGGCACTTGGTTTCTTGTACTCTGTAATTTCTTTATATTTTACCTGTTCAGAAAATATGTCAACTTAAAATTCAGTTGACTACTAGCTTGAATTTTGAATTTTTAGGCTTTTCATAATTACTTGGCAGCCAGGCAACCCTTTACAACTAGAGCTTCTGTCATTTTAAAAATATGCTAAATATTGTAATGTTTTAATATAGTTAAATTTGTGTATTTATGTTATTTCCCTTTTTAACTTTTAGGTCTATTGCGATGGAATGTTTAATATAGTTATGTAATAAATAATAACTTTTTTATAATTGGGTTTTTACTTAATTGTTTATCTTCATTTACATATATTTTATATATTTCACTTTATTTTCTTTTATATATGTCATTATGATTCATTTATTACATTTATCATTATCCCTTACCTAAATATTCATTCCTCATCTTGATATTTGCATTCCCTTGTTCTAGGTCAATTTCATGGCTTGCAAGATCAATTTTACACCACATGGAATTGACTCTCAAAATCCAAAAGTTTAGTGACTGGATGTTGGTTGTTTTGGAAACAAAATGTGAGTTTGTTTAGAGGCGGAGGGGGGATGGATAGTGGATATTTGTTGTTCTTCTTCTATAAGAAGACCACCATGAGTAAAGTTGGGGGAACCAAGAGGATAGGGTGGTGGTTTTTGGATGGTTTTGATGGGAGGTGGTAAAGGATCATGAGGGGGATTAGATGGGTTGGTGGGGTCTTGATTTGGAAAGGGAGACATTGCATGCTTTGGAACAACGCCATCACATGGTGGAATTTGTTTGGATACAGTGTGATGGGGGAGGAGGATTCAATGGTTTTAGGATTTGGGATGGAGTTAGGAGTTTGGATGGGATTAGCATTTTGGATGGGATTGGGAGTTTGGATAAGGTGAGGATCTTGGATGGAGGTGGTAAGTATAAGAGGAGTGTTGGCCTCATTAATAATGCACTTAGGCAATTTTGGACTAGTGGGGTGGTATGATTCAACAATTGTAGGATTTTGGTTTAGTCCTTGGAGGAACCTTTGGATGATACTCGAAAGGTCTGATTTGGATGGTGTAGGATTAGGTAGGGGATTAAATAGAGGATTAGGTGTAGGGATTTGTGGATATAATCAATATATCAAAGTGGAACACTGCTATGCTAAGGAGTATCCTTATTTGATGAAGAATCATATGTGAAATGTTGACCTCTTTATAAGGGAAGAGATATGGCTCATTGTGAGTGGTTTTTCTAAACTAAGTATATAGCCGATGTGTCCATTGATAAGTATATAAAATGTCTTGTGGCCAAGGGATTTTCACAAGATGAGGGAAATGATTATTGTAAGAAATTTTATCTTATTTCCAATGGATTATATTCATCTTGTAATTTACCTACAAAATTAAATAAAATCTCTAAACCCTCCATCATAAACCATAAACCCTAAACCCTAAGCCCTAAAACCCTAAACACTATTTTCTAAACCCTCGAAGCTAACATTAATAATTTAACAATAAAACCTAAAAGATTAAATTAAATTTCTAAACCCTCCATCATAAGTTCCTAAACGCCAAACCATGAATAATTTAGAGAGAGGGGGAGAGAGATATATATAGAGGTGAGATATAATATTTACTGGTTTACAATCCTGCATTTTAAACCTCTGTAAAATAGGATCAACATACTTACTCTGACTTAACTAAAGCTTTATGTGAACCCCATCTCTAGATACTAATCTCCATCCTAAGAATATAGCTAGCAGACCCCAAGTCCTTCATATCAAATGTGCTAGAAAGATAAGCCTTAAGCTTCGTAATCATCACCTTGCTGTTACCCATAAACATGTCATCAACATACAAGACAATGATTAGTATTTGATCATCAATAACCTTAATGTAAAAACAATGCTCCTCCTCACTTCTAACAAAACCCAAATTCAATGCAAATGCATCAAAATTCTGGTACCACATCATGCGTGACTATTTCAAACCGTATAAAGATCTCTTTAACTTACAAACCAAGTGTTCTTTTTCTTTCACAACAAAATCATCAAGTTGTTGGATATAAATTGTTTCCTCAAGATCCCCATGCAAGAAAGCAATTTTAACATGGCATTTTCTCTATTTCAAAATAATAAGCAATAGCAATAGATAATCTAATAGAAGTTGACTTAGCAACAAGAGAGAATATCTCACCAAAATCAACTCTCTCTAGGAGTAGCCCTTGCCCACTAATTTGGCCTTGTACCATTCTAACTAATCGTCTGCTCCAAATTTCTTTTAAATACCCACTTGCAACCAATGGGCTTCCTTCCTTTGGGAAAACTCACAAGATCCCAGACATGACAACTATCCAAAGCCATCATCTCCTCCTACATGGCCTACATCTAAGACTCACTTTCTTTTGAAGAGAGAGCCTCTTTGTAGGATCTAGGTTCATCATCAGTGCTCAACAAAATAAATACACAGCGATATTTGGATGGGCTATTCCTATCAACTGGATTCTGTTGTCTTGTGGATCTTCTCAAGGTAGGAGTAAGGGGTTCTTGATGTTCTTGTTCTTCTGTATGCTCATCTGAACTTTTTGAACCCTCTTCTTCTTTTCCATCCTCTAATCCATCTGATTGTTCTTCTACATGTGCATCTTCCTGCTTTTCAATCTTCATAAATCGAAGTGCACTATTTATATCTTATCTTTCTCCTTTGGTTGTTCTTCACCCGAGTAAGCTCTAAACTCCCTGGAAATCACATCTCTAGAGAAAACCATTTTATGGGTTAGTGGATTCCAAAACTTATAACCTTTTACATTCTCACCATAACCAACAAAGATGCATTTCTATGCTTTTGGATCCAGCTTCTAGAATGTTTCTCTTGAGACACATGAACAAAAGCCTCACAACCAAAGACCCTTAAATGTGAAACAAAAAGATTTCTACCTATCCACACTTTATAAGGAGTTTTATCAACAAGAGCTGAACAAGGATATCTATTTAAAACCAAATAATATGTAGTATTTACAATTTCTGCCCAAAAGCATCTATCAAGCTTAGCACCACTCAACATGCTCCTAGCTTTTTCCATCAAGGTTTAGTTCATTTTTTTACTACCCCATTTTGTTGGGGAGTATAAGGTGTAGTATTTTACCTAACAATACTTGCATGCTAAACATAACTCATCAAATTCCTTAGAACAATATTCACCCCCATTATCAAATCTCAACACCCTTATCTTATAATCCATTTGCTTCTCAACTAAGACTTTAAATTTCTTAAACTTAGTGAAAACTTCAAATTTTGCATGCATAAAATAAATCCAAGTGTATCTTGACACATCATCAATGAAAGTAATATAATAACGAGATTTTCCAAAAGAGTCAATATCCACTGGTCCAAACACATCCAAATGAATGATCTCTAATAATCTCTTAGCTTCATTAGTTCCATTAGGAAATGATCTATTTTGTTTACCAAACACACAATGCTCACAAAAATTACTTTTACCAATATCGAATAATTAGAAATACCATCAATCAAATTTTTATTTAAAATTGTCTTAAGACCTTTTTCTTCAATGTGACCCAATCTATGATGCCACAACATACATGCATTTTCAATGCCAATTACATTGGTAGAGTTACAAAAAGTGGAAACATTAAGCCTAAACAAAGTCCCAATTCGAGATCCTTTAGCTATCACCAAACTCCCTCTTATCAACTTGTAACTAGACTTGTCAAATGTCACATGCATTCTAGAATCATTCAACTTGGATAATGAAAGTAAATCTCTCACAAACTGTCTTGGAATATATGTAAAACATGATTAAGGGTTTTAACCCTTCCATCACCGAAACATAACTTTACCTTTCACTTACCAATAATCTTATTCGTGTTGTTATCACCAAAGAAAACTTCTCCCCCATCATAAGTTGAGTATGAAGTAAACCACTCCTTATGAGGAGTATATGATAGGAGCAACCTGAATCAATAAGCCAAGTATCATTACTAATAGTGTTAGAAGAAATAAACAAAGCATCAAAATCACCATCTTTTGAGAACTTTTCCATGGAAGTATCCAAACTCTTTTTCTTGTTTCTGCACTCCTTCACATGTTATCTCTTATCACAATTCCAACATTTTACTTTGCTCTTCCCAGGGGTTTTAGAACGTCCTTTAGACTTGTCACTTTTCTTGTCCCCTTTTGGCCCTCGTTTTTTCTTTGGACCTTCCTCACACATGCAAGGCATCTTGGGAGCCCGCATTCATGGACTTATGGCAACGATTAGATTTTCCCAAAATTTGAGTAAAGAACAAAGCATCAAGATAAATTTATCTTCCTCTTCTAACTTAACTTCTACAGATGGAAGCTAACTTATAATCATATTAAAAGCATTTAAATATTCTACAATAGAATCGCCGTCCTTCATTTTCAAAGAATACAAACACCTTTTGAGATATAACTTATTAGTTAGACTTTTAGTTTGATAGATATCACCTATCCTTTTCCACAAATTGTATTTGGTAGATTCTTCCGAAACATTCAAGAGGACAAAATCTACAAGACACAACTGAATGGTTCTTCGTGCCTTCTTGTCCATTTTGTTCCAATCTTCATCATACATTTTTTCTAGTTTCTTTTCATTTGAAACTACCAACCACTGATCTCTCTCTTCAAGGAGATCCTCCATCTTCAAATTCCACATCTCATAACTGGTGCCATTGAACTTCTCAATATCCAAACAAGAGGTAGAAGCCTTGGTTTACAATCTTTCACAAATCTATAAAATACCCACAAAGCAAAAGCTCCCACTACAACAAAAAACCTTCAACACTCAAAAGAAAAGCATCCCTTTCTCAACAAAACTGTTAGCTCTCATACCAAATGTTGTAAAACAAGGTGAAGAAAGCTTGCAATATGAACTTCACTTAATAGTAATTGCAGATCTGAATCCAAAGATTAACTCTTAATATGAATGTGATTGCAAAATCAAAATAAGAAAAGAAAACCATAACACATGAGACCAAATTTACGTGGAGAAACCCCTAAGAGAAAAAACTCCACCACAAAAAGAGAGAGGTAATTATATTACTAATCCAAGAGAGATTACAACAACAATACACTTCTCTGTAAAACTTTGTAGAGTTCAACAACACCTTGTTACCTGTAAAATTGAAGTTTTCCTAATTTGAGATGGTTATGAAGAGAATGTAAATGAAAACCCCTTTTCGCAACTAAAACCCTTGGAAAACCATAAATTCAAATGAATACCCACTGTTTTGCAATGTTGCATATCAAATGAAAACCCCTTTTCACAAGGAAAACCCTTGGAAATTCGTCAATGAAAACCCACTATTTTGCAATAAATATCCGTTCAATTCTTCATAGTCCCTAGGTAGATGGCAAAATGACATATTTCTGGTAGATATACATACCTGCTAGCTAGTTGCCCGCACCTGACACATGTATCCTTGTAGGGAGATTGGCCACTTTGCTTTGACCTTCGAACGTTTGCAACTCCCTTTCAACCTCCTCACCAACCTTCAAAATGCGAATGCCAAAAATAGTGACGTTATGAACTATTTCAATTGTAGAAAATAAATGTAGGTTGGATTTTTGTGAGCTATTTCTCCATGTTTCCTCAAATAGTTCTTTGGTGAACGTTCAAAATACAAATTTAAAAAACCCTCAACAAAAAAGTGCTCAAACAACTCTCCATTTCAAATGAATACCCACTATTTTGCAACACATACCCATTCAATTCTTCACAGCTAGCTGCTTGTGCCTGTCAGCTAGCTGTGTTTTGGTAGGAAGATTGGATGCTTTGTTTTGAACTCCAAATGCTTGTGACTCGCTTCTCCCCTCGCTTCCGAGCCCCATTCAATTCTTCACAGCTAGCTGTATGTGCGTGTCACATGCATTTTGGTAGGGAGATTGGATGCTCTGTTTTGAACTCCAAATGCTTGCGACTCGCTTCTCCCCTCACTTCTGAGCTCACGAGTAAAGTTCAAAACGCGAAATGTCAAAAGGGCAGCTTTTTCGATTTTAAAACTAATCTTAATTCTATTTTTAAAATTCACCGGTGTACCATGTTTTCCAACAATGCACCACGGGACGGCACGTGCCTAAACTTCCGTCAACTCCATGCTTCAGTCGGTGCGTTTTGCAGGAGATTGGCATGGGGGATGAGTCTTACCTTTATCATACCTTACGCCTCGATGCGTTTTATCGGGAGATTAGCTTCTCCCCTCGTCTCCAACAAAAAGTCAAGAAAACTCCAATAAAAAGAATACAATAAAATCATTTTCATAGGAAGGTGAAGCGAAATTCCATAGTGCAATTTTTTATTTATGGTCAATACTAAAGATAAGCTGAATTCCCTTTTCCCTTTTTCAAAAGATTTATTTCTTCACTGAATCAGTGGACCATTTCTGCAGTTTGACACTCGCCTACAGCTCACAACAAAATAATTAAAATTGGTTTTGAAAGTCAAAGATTGTGACACCAGAGATTCTACTATATTAAACAAATCCTCCGTCCCGCATTATCCGGGTCTTAATACATAAGAAAAAAATAAAATCAATTGCAAGCTTTTTTTAATTGCTGCTCCGTATTTTTTTAATCGTTTTCTCAGGTCAATTCTGCTGCAAAATTGGTCTCCAAGTGGAGCTTTACCATTATAAATTGGAAAACTAAAAACATATTATTATTCCGGACATAGATATGCATACTTTCATCTTTTTGATTAGTGGATGATAGTGTAAATTAGCGATGGGTGGCTTCTCCTGTATTTTACTCTTCATCATTGCTTCTCTCTGTTTTGGGATTGACGGAGGAGTCATAAACAGTAAAGATGATAAGTTCTAGTAGAACGCTTTGTCTGCTAAGAAGAACTGCTTTTAAAATATTCTTGGTATGTATGAATTCCAGCGCCGACGATGACCTCGCTGCAACTGCAATGGAGGAATTCGTCTCAGCTGAGATGGGAAGGCGGAGATCCTTGCGCTTCAACTTGGGTTGGGGTTACTTGCGCCGGTTCTCGAGTCATATATCTGTAACTCACTCTGCCTCTCCTCCTACTCTCTTTATCTTTACTTACTATGGGTGGTTCTAGGAAAATTCACCTTCAGCAATTTACCGTTGGAACTGTCAGTAATTCATTCTAAGAAAATTCAGCATCATACCAAATTCATCGCAAGGAAAATTCACCACCAGCAATTCACCCCACAGAAAATTCATCATTGCATTAACATTTTTAATATATATTTCCAAAACTTTGAATTAATTTTCCGTGGCCGTGAATTGCTGGTGGTGAATTTTCCTTGAAGAGAATTAATCATGACGGTGAATTTTCCTACGATGAATTATTGGCAGTAAATTTTTGGACGGTGAATTGCTGACAGTGAATTTGTCTGATGCCACTATGGGTATTGCTAACAAGCTTAAATGTTTTTGTAGACATCTAACTTCAATGGGTATAAGCGGAGAACTGCCATTTGAAATTGGAAGCCTTACGGGTCTCCAAAGTCTGTAAGTTGTATACATCAATGACAAGTACTGAATTTTCAGGCTTTGGATTCGATTCTAGATTAACCAAAACAAGCTTTGTTGCAGAGATTTATCGAACAACCCTGGCTTAACTGGACAAATTCCATCAAGTCTAGGAAATTTGAGCCTCCTTTCCGAGCTGTAAGCATTTCACACTATCAAATCCATAGCCATTCTTCATTGCTTCTGTTCAGTCCATGCTAATTATTTGTTGCGTGTATAGATTATTAGGTGGGTGTAGTTTCGCTGGGCGCATTCCAGATGAGCTTGGCAACCTGCGAAGGCTTATAATTCTGTAAGAAACATACTATTACTTGCTCAGAAATTACTAGACTTTTTATGGTGTGCTCATATAAAAATTGTTGATCAGGGATTTGAATTCCAACAAATTAGGCGGAACTATTCCTGCCACGTTGGGCAACCTTAGCAGACTTGACTGGCTCGACATTGGCAGCAATAACATTGGCGGAACACTTCCAGTCGAGCTCGGAAAGCTTGTAAATGCCCATCACTTGTAAGCCTTTTATATATTTTTATTTTTTATTTCTGCTAATCATCTCTGTACAGTCATGCAATCCTCCTAATCGGGAAACTCTCCTGGCTTACTTGATTAAGCCACTTTAATGAAAACCAACTGCAAGGCCCCATTCCGGCTGAAATTTTCCACGAAAAGATGTCCATCCTTCATGTGTAAGTACGCATCTCCATTCCCTTTTGTATTTTTTTTAATAAATGATTTGTTTTCTGGCAAATCGTTAGGAGAAAGCATTATGTGCAGGCTGTTCGATCAAAATAATTTCAATGGAACGATACCTTCAACACTGGGTCTTGTTAAGACCATAGAAATTATGTGAGTCTGATATTTGTCTAATAGATTTTCATTCTTCATAACTGCTCTACCTTGTTACTGAAAAGGCATGTTAACAGGAGGCTTGATCGAAACTATTTGGAAGGTCAAATACCCTCAAACATTAGCTCCTTGGGAAACCTTGCTGACATGTAAGATTCCGTGCATTTATATTTCATACCAGTAATTTGTAACAACATTTAAGATTTCTTTTTCTGTTTTTTTTTTAATATATGTTTCAGGCGTCTTTCAAATAATAAGTTGAACGGTCAGATACCTGATTTATCCGGGCTGAGCAACCTGCAATACTTGTAAGTCAACGGGGAAACTATATCCAAAGCCAGTGCTCTATTTATGCTATTTATAAGTAATGTTGATGATTTTAAAATGACAAGTAGGAGATATTTTTCACAGCCCGTTAAATTGTGATATTGTTATCAGGATTCAACTGTAGTTTTTAAGTCAAACTCATTGACCCATGTTTCATGAGTAGTGGTTCACAAGAACCCATCTCTCTCATGATAGTGAATGGTCCACTTAGCACTCATTGCATCTAGGTGATGCTCACTGAGTGAAGTACTTTTAGAGTCAAACTCATTGACCCATGTTTCATGAGTAGGGCAAGATGAAGTCAAACTCATTGACCGTGTTTCATGAGTAGTGGTTCACAAGTAGCACTTCACCTCGAGCATCACCTAGATGCAATGAGTGCTAAATGGACCATTCACTATCATGAGAGATGGGTCAATGAGTTTGACTCAGAAAAGTATACATGGTTGAATCTTGATAGCAATATCAAGATTTTAAAATGGCCATATTGTTCCTTTAAATGCAACTGAAAGTTCATTCATATTGTATAATTTTATTTTTTAAAACCAATTAATATATAAATAATAATATATTCAAAGAATAAACAACTTACAACACAAATTGAAACATCATAAAACATAGTGTAAAATTTAAAGGATGAGTATAGGCAGAAAAACTACTATATATTGCTTCTAAATTGACTGAGTCAAACTGCAGTAGGTCCAATTCCGATCCAAAAGATAAAGTAATAAAAATAATCTAGCATATCTAGCATGTAGTTGGGCGAGACACTTAACCATACAATTATAATTAACAATTAATAAAATCATTTTCGATGTATTTATGTGCAATTATTTGAATTTACAAGTTGATTTTGGAGTTTCATAAATTAATTCTTTAGTCTTTTTACACATAATTAGTTAAATTTATTAAGAGTTTCAAGTTAGTAATCATGATATTTGTCATAATCAAATGTTGTCTTATTTCTCACCCTTATCTATATATACAGGGGTTCTCTATGCACATGTAATCCTATTTTATAAATTGTATGCTACTATACAAGTAGTAAAAATATAACATTTTTGATTGTTTCTCTCGTGTAGAAAGTTTTTTGGTGTTGCAAAAGCTTCTTGATTTTATGAGTTTTTTTTTGACGATTTTAACATGGTATCAAAGTTCTACATCTACAAACCCCCTTTTTTTTTTAAGGATTTCTTTCATCAAAAAATTTCACAAGTACTATATTTTGACACAAATGTGACCTCATAGTTGAGTTCAAAAGTCCCATAAATATATGTGAGTCAATAATAAACTTAATAAATTTTAGTGACTATAATTAATAGAGATTATTCTAAGAACTTTACAATTTATTATGTGTCTATACAATTGTACAATCCATATAGGCCATACCATCTTGTATACTCATTAGCATCTATACTATTGGCATATTTTTAAAATTTTCTTTCTACATTAGACTTAGTGTCTTTTGCATCATTAAATCATGACAAGTTGTTAGACATTTTGCATAGGGCATCATACATTGGAATGGGCCCTTGATCATACAAGGGGGCAAGCTTGTGGTTACACTTGGCCTTTCAAGGCTTAAAACCTTCTACCATGGTGGGGCTCACTCAAATTTTCCTTGCCGCCACTTCTCAAGTAATCCAATGCTCAATCATTGCTCTATTGGGACCATTTGCACTATACCAATTTTACAATGCTTTGTTTAGCCCTTAATCATTGGTTTGTGCTGCTTAGGGACCATTCAAATCCATCAATACTATTGGTGCTTCATCCCCATAAAATCTCCTATAGTAAACTTTCGCTTCAAGATTATAATTAGTTTTTTTCCAACCTGGACAAGTGATTTTAATATTTGTGATGGTGGTTTTAAGAAAAACATCAATGGCTTTGAATTTCATGGGAGAATTTCATCAATTTAGTGAATATTTTATTAAGGCATTTATTAGTTACAACATGATGTGTTTATATCAAAAGGCCTCTTCTCCCAACTTGCTTCTTCACCAATCAACTTTTCACTTTTGTTGTTAAACTTCATAGGCCTTACTTTTTGCTCATATGGTATATATTTTTAGAGCTATTCTTTCGTAGTGGGCTAGGTTTCTATGTAATTCACAATAATGTAGGCATTTCTAAGATTTGACACTTGGTTTTAAAAAAATAGCTTGCTTAGTGAATTTTTGTGTAGTTTTTATTTTTAAAACTTTGAAGGGCCATGTCTTGAGTGAATGGACTCCTTTTTGGGTCTATTTTCTTGAGAGCACATACTTTTTCATGTATTTCATAATATTTCCTTTTGTTTGTTCTCATATCAATAATAAAATAGCATTTATTTTGTGTGGTCATTTTTTATATTATATGCATCTATTAAATGCACTAGATATGATTTATAGATATATTGAAACTATATGTCATAATGTATAGTGAAAAGGATGAATAATCAAAATAAAAAAGTACACTAAGAAGTTCTTACAAATAAAAGAAGTTGGGAAAGAGCAAGGCACACAAGCATGAAAGTATATGAAGTTATGAATACAAGAACAAGGAATACATAACAAAACCCTATAACACTACTATAAAGGATTTGCAAAAGCAAGGCACACACACATGAAAATAGAAGAGATTGTGATTTCAAATACAAGGTGCTCACAACTTGAACCTCCTATGGAAATTTACAAAGAAATGTGAATACAATAAAGAAACACTATGATGTGTAAGATATACAAAATATAAATACAATTAAATGTGAGAATTTATTCAAATTTATGGAGGCTACCTTCAACCTTCTTAAGTTAATAAATATTCTTAAAATTATTGCTACCTTTTAGTGTGTTGCCTCCATATTTGATAGTCAAATTCTTTCCTTGGTACCTTTTGTGCATTATTTGAGTAGTGTTATTTTGGTCATTTATATAAATGATCCCTCTTTGATCTTGATTTCAGTGGAAGTATCAAATTTGTTCCTGAGTAGTTGTTTAAAGATTCTTCATTCTTCCATGGAGTTTTTTTATGTTCCCCATCTTTTAGGATAGTTTCTAGGGAGGCTTCTTAGTCCTCCTCTTTTTTTCTCTTTGGGGAAAGAGTTTTTTCTCTATAGGTTTTCTCATGTTCTCCATTTATGAGAGACTCTTTTGTACTTAAGATGAAGGAAGTTATCCTTGGGGGGTCATCTTGAACCCTCCTTTAGGGCTTCATTATTTTTATTGTACATCGATAACCTATTAGTCCTGATTTTCAAAACTATGTTTTAATATTTTCTCGTTTCTTCCTAAGTTCAACTAAAGGAGATTTTTGTGTTAATGGGTCTATTCCTTAACTAGTTTCTCTTTTGTACATCTTTTTCACACCTAGTTAGTTAAGTTCACTTATGAATTTTTTTGTGTGTTTCAAGTCATGTGATCATAATAATTTTCATAATCACATGTCCCATGTCTCACCCTTACCTATATATTCAAGGGTTTTTTGTGTACATTTAATTATATTCTACATTATACACTATTGAATCAATATTAGAAATATAGTTTTTTCATAGTTTCTCTCTATTGACATTTGCACAAGACAACTGAGAGTGGGGGGGGTGAACTAGTTGTACCTTAAATCTTCAAAACCCTCAATAACATTCAGATCTACTTTGATTTAATGAACCCTTAATCTATTATGATGAGTGGGTATGAAAAACAAATAACAAAAACTGAAACAACTTAACACCATACACAAGAGAACACAATATTTACATAGAAAACCCAAGAAGGGATAAAAAACAACAAGGATTAGCTCACAATATAAGTAATATCAACATTGATTACAAAGGCTCACTACCAGAGGACTCATTGTCCAAAGAAGAAAGGGTCACTTCTAGAATAGAAAAGAAGATAGAGAAGAATGTTACATAGATAAATTTGTATTAATGCAATAGAGAAATCCACAATACAATATCATCAACACCTTCATAGCTTGTCTGAAGAATTATAGACACCTTGTGCTCACTACATCCAATAATTTAACACATGAAAGCTCGCACTGCACTTCTCAATTTCACACTCTACAACTTTATAATTCACACCATTCACATCTCTCTTGTCTATCTCATCATTCCTCAACAACACAACTCTTATTTATACCATCTTCAACCTTGAAACCCTTCTACAAGGTTGGCTATGCACATCAACCATGTAAATTAAAATTAGGTCGGTACCAAAACACTTTCGTGGTGGATAGAAGTAAAAGTGAACCACATCACACCTTATTTGGGACCTAAATCTATAACACCACTCAACCACACACTTCTATAAACAATAATTATCCATTGTAATTAGTATAAACACTAGGTCCGTTGTTACCTGTGTAAACACCATTAAAATTTTAAGTACACGCTTCCTTAAATCAAAGGATGACTTGCACACCACACACCATGTTTGAACATGATCTAGCATATTCCAAAACCACCCTGAAATCCAAAAAAATCCTTTGCAACAACTTTCACCTAAAGAATGTACATGTTAGATAGTACATCTAGACAACTCTACCATACATTATCACTCAAGAAATTGACTTGCGAAGCACCAACGAAGCACCAAACCTCAAACCACCTCAACTAAAGAAAGATACCAACGCTATCAATGTTCCTTCATATCTACAAGACCTAAAACATAACTACAGAGAAATGTGTAGCAAAGAAATTTCTTGTAGACACCTGTACAATACATAGTCCACACACAGTTGCTGAACACAACTTCTTCTGCACAACGATACAACATTCCAAATCTTGGATATAACACCTCTGACCATCTCTTACCAACATATCTGAAACGCATAGGAAGATCCTCAACCTAGAAGAAATGTAGAGAAAAACCAAAGCACATCCCTGCAACACATAACACCATTGCAACACACTATTTCCTCTTTTTAATCTCATTTTTTCTCAAAATCACTTGGAAACCAAGCACCAGAGCCACATCCTTATCCTCATCATCTTCATCACTTCCTCAACACAATGAACCAATTGCAACATAGCAACTCAACCACATATCCATAGACAAAAGCTTATCAAAGCAACACTAGAGGTTGACACTAGTAGCTTTAGTAATGACAACATAATGCAACTAACCAAAACATGGATAACATCAATTGCTCATTCTCAACAATCTCTCTCAACAATAGTTTCCTCTTATCTCATACAATTGACACCAATGACAACATAAGCTTGTTGACATTAATGACAATATCAATTACTCATACTTGCAACAATCTTCCCCTTTGTCATTGATGACAACACTTGATGTGAAAAACCATCAAAGACACAACAACTCTGGACACCAACATACTACAAATCTTCACATTACTTCTCCCCCTTACCCAACTAGCTTATATTACTCTTTCTCCCTAGGCTTTGTAGCTTGTCTAAATTTCACATGACTTTCTCTCCCCCTTTGACATTAATGGAAAAGGGCCAAAATATTTGCATTGTTTATTCTCTCCCTTTGACATCAATCAACCTACTTACTACTATTCTGTAGCTTCTTTTTCCTTTACTTCTCTGAATACTCCCCCTTAGGAACACACACCAAACTGTACCATATTAGCAACCACTGCAGAATGACAACACCCACTCTTATGACTACAACAACCAACAATGCTACTACCTACTCCCCTTGAGAGGTAGCCACCAACATCAATCCATAACAAAGAATGAATCCTGAGATCCACTAGACTGATGCATCTCCTTGTGCATCTAGTTCAAAGAGGAAGCCCAATAACTCCCAACTTCTCTTGGAGATACTCAAAAGAATCCTTAGGAAGAGACTTAGTGAATATGTTAGCAGTCTAATCCTTTGTAGGAACATATTTAAGCTTTAATTCATTTTCCACAACCTTCTCTCTCTAAAAGTGATATCTGATTGAAATATGTTTTTTCCTTGAATGCATTACTGTAAGGAAGCTAAGGTAGCATAACAACTTCCTACACTAATGTTGAGAGGAGAATAATGCAAAAAATTACAGATCTTTGATAGTTACGAAAACTTAAACAGAAATAAAAATAAATATCATGCATACCACAACACAGTGATTTACGTGGGGAAACCCTTTTAGAAAAATGTCCCACACTCTAAAAGCCACCCAATATATTATTCAAAAATCACAAAGATTACAATATACTTGTAGATCAAGCTTCACACATGAGTATCACCAACCAGAGATTTAGAGACAACATGACTGCTATCAAACTCTCAAAATACATCACCATCTACAATTGTAGTACAACACCCTCATAAAATAGGGTTACCTTCTAGGGCAAGATTGGCCAAAAAAATATCCACCATTTGATCTAAAACCTAATAATTTACTGTCTAGATTTACAATATATTATTTATTTAATGTATGTTGGCCATTTAGGAGTTTTCTGAAAAAGAACAAAAAATTGTTTACATGCATCCCACTCCTCCCCTCCACCCTATGCTCCCATTGTATATTCCATGATATGCTATTTGGAGGATATCCCATGCATGTTTTAACTTTTTTGCTACTCCAATCCTTGGAAAATGCTCTCATGCATTACTTGAAAAATGAAGGAGAGAGATTTTGGTTCCTTTTTTCTATTATCCCTAAGTAATTCCTTCTCTGCTTGAGATGAAGTATTGCATGTTGTTGCATTAGTGATTTTCAGAAAACCATCTCTACAAGCTTCCATATGTCTTAATAACTAAATAAAGCCTTCATTATAATTAAACAGTAATCATAATTTTTTTCCATTAAGCTAGAGAATTTGTGGATTTTTCAATCTTGTGGTTGAGGCTTCCTTTGTTGACTATGAAGTCCTATGTAAGATCATAATACATCATCTCTTAAATAAAAATTTGCTTGAAAACTTTTATCTTTGATAATCTTAAGCTCTGATACAATAAAGGAGAGAGGGAAAGAAAAAAAAAACTAAAACAAAAAGAAAAAAGTAATAAAAATAAAATAGAAGATGAACATCACTTTATTATATAATGTGCATATTTCAAAATATACAAATATTAATAACATAAAATAGAGTTACTTCTCTTTCTTTGCATTCAAAAAAATAAAATGGAGTCCCCTATATTCGTTGATAGCTCCAAAACTATTATAATAGTAGACAATCCGTTTTTGTTCTCTTCTCATACAACTAAAGACTACCAAGTATTTAACATATATACCCTACAAAATGAAATTAATTACAATTAATTTTACATCTTCTTTCAACATGGGAAAATCTAAGATTAGAAATTATATAGTTAATTTCACATTTAAATTTGTCTTAGGTGTAAAGAATGCAGAGTATAAGTGAGATGGAGAATGAAGTCTTGAACACATGAATGGATGGAGAAGGATGATGCTGAGATTTGAAAGTATTTTGGCACCACCTGAGAGTGTGAGAAGTGACATAGGAGTTAACCCAACTAGTTGGGAATATTTCCAACAATTGAAATAACTTGCATCTAAATGTAAAACTACTTTAGAATAGTTTTCAACTTTACCTTTTCATAAGAACAAATTGTTTTGAGAAGTTTCTTCATCTACCCTAACATAATGAGTAGTTATACTTTCATTATCAATTTTTAATCTACATTTCCTTAAAAAAAACCATACTTTTTTTTTGCTCGATAATAAGATTTTATATTATTCAATAGTAAAATCAGAGTACATTGTTATTCTCAAGATAAATCACCTACCACCAAAAAACCCACCAACAAACATAACCATTTTTTCAGGATTAAGCAATTAACATACATACCACCCTACGCTAATCCTTTGTTCATCTGATTTGAGCTAAGAAAAGAACTCAGACTTACATTCAAAACATTATCATAGAACGAAACCAACCACCCTACATCAAAACACTATTTACCATTGTATCCCTAGTAGTGCTAGACCCCCAAAATTCAAATGAGATAGACAAAACATAGTTTAAGTACCATTACAAAACAAAGAAAAATGCTAATTGACTCAGAGCGAGGTACCCAAATCCGCTCCACCCTCTAGCACTCCCATCGACTTCCTCTTCTGAGGATGAAGCTCTCTACTTTCCATACATTTGACTTCTGACTTAGCCTGAGCAAGCAACACTTCCACCTCCAATTGCACAAAGACCTTCAACACCTCCCAACCATGTGTCACATCCCTATCAGCGAGGACCTCTTCCATGTGGAAATTTCATGGTCAACAACATCCATGTTGGATTCTACATCAAGTGAAAAAGAAATATAAAATAATAATGACAAAAGAGTAGATTGAGGGTGAGTAAGATGTAAGGGGTGCCATAAATAAGGCATGGACACCATGTGAAGTTAAGACTCACCATCAATGGGGGTAAGACCCGATAAGAAATGAAGGCAATTTTATTCATTTTATGGTGGGAGATAGACACCATTAAAGAGGAATGGCGTAGCACATAGGAAAGGGTGTTGGTCAAACAAAGAGGCATCCATGACATTAAGAAGCATCCAGCGTCCCAGTTCAAGATCCTTCCAAAAGGGCAGGCTGCACAAAAAAGAAAGTGAAAATAAAACGAAAGAATTTAAATTATCACAACCCCCCTTGGTCTCTCATTAATTTTGGAGTTGGGAGACAGAGAGGGAGAAGAAAGGCAGAGAGCTTGAAGGAGAGAGGGAGGGAAAATAAGTTCCTGAAAGCCTTAAGACCTGCTCAACCCCTTCATATGGATGCATGCATAGTTTGGGATAGGATGTAGGCATGTGGAGAGGAGAGAAAAAGAGATGAACATGGCCAAGAAACAATGTGGAGGTATGGAGGCATGAGGATTTTGGTAGGTGCAAAGCTAAATTCTGAACTATGCTAGCATCTACCTTGCCTGTGTAGAAATAGGTGTTTTGAGAGGAAAATGTAGAGGGAGAAATTTTGTAGAAGTAAGAGATGAAACACAGAAAAAAAATGGACCCCAATCTTCTATTAACAACCTCATTAAAGAGGCATTTTGGAGCCAGGAAACTAGAAAAAAAAGGGCGCAAAGGAAATCATGTAGGAGAGAGAGAGAGAGAGAGAGAGAGAGAGAGAGAGAGCAAAGGAGGAAAATAAGGTTGTTGAGAAAGCTTTAGGAACTTTCATGTAAATGCAATTGGTAGGAAAAAATCTGAAGCCCACAACGTTTGATAAAGAATAGATAGAAGCAAGACGGTGATGTTGCGCAAGGAAAAATAGAAGAGGTTGGACGATATTGGAGGAGATTCAAAGCATGACATACATTAGCATCTAAACCAACAATATTCACAACACCTTTCTTAAGATAAGTATAATCCTCTCTCTTAGTGTTGGGTTTTAAATATCCACTCTTGCAATTGTCACTACAAGGATCTTCTACATTTATAGAAAATACTAGTAAGGGTAGTGATAACGGAAGTTAAATTTGTGTTCTCGCATGAGATGTGAAATGATGAACAATAAAATGTTCCCTGCCCTTCTTCTAGTTGTAAATTATTAAGAATGCTGAGGTGCTTGTGATTATCTTCTTTAAAGTGTCATTTATAAATGCTTCTCTTTCTTGTAATGACTACCCTACCTAAGAACAACGCTATTAGATCTACTAATTGGTCGATGAAGGGTACCCTTGATTGTCACCCATGTAATCAATTATGAAATATATTCACCAACATATAGAAGCACTTAACCTATGAGATACTAAACTGTATGAATTATATTATATGATTCAATCTATGTTGAAAACAAAACAAGAGGTTGGATTTTATTCCTTGTGAAAGTGGTCCCTTATCTATTCTCTAAATCTAAAGACTTACAGTGTGTAAATAAATAACTCAATAAGGATTCTAGCACCATTGAATACGCCTCTATGGCCATACTCATACATGAAATTACTTTAATAACTTCATTGATGACCAATTTCTTCATATGTTGTACATGGTACGTTGGGTCATAATCAACTTAAGTGATTATAGCCAGTAGTGGCATAAGAATTTTATGTAATCATTATGAATAGTCCATGGCTTAGAGAAGTGTCTTTGACCTTAACCTTTATCTTGAAATTAGAGTGTGTTATATTGCGAAGAGTTCCTAGTGGGTTTGGCCTTAAGTGAAATATTATTCACGAGATCTAATGCCATTATTTTAGAAATAGTATCAATACCCAATAGCCAATACTCATATTTCCTGGGCTTAATACTGAAAGGGCCATTAATTGAGTGAAACTATGAAGTTTTATATGCTTACAATATTGAAATTATTAGATGCAGAGCTATATTTAGAAGGCATTAGGATGCTCATAATGATGTGACCATCTGGGAATTTCTCTTGCACTGGAATTGGGTGTAATAAGTTCTTTTAAGTCGTTTTATCCCCCTCACTTAGTGCAATAACAATACATGTTATATGATTCAAAAATGTTATTTAGGTATTGAGGTAAACACTTATATGACTACATGATGTCTAACAACCTTTTAAAATATGAGAACCTTAATATTTGAATTGTCATGTGAATGAAGAAAGGATATTATAGATGTCATAAACCATACTAGGTGTGCATACCAAACAAATAATTATTATGGTTTGATGCGATTGTGTTGTTGAGATTGAGTTAAGAGATAAAACCTATGTAACCATGTTATGCAACATCTCATGGTACCTTATTGTTGACAATCGAGGCCATATTTAGTATAAACGACAAGTATGAATAAATTATCCAATCTACAAACTAAACTATTATAGGAACCTAAGGTTGCGTCATAGTGTAAGTAAATTGGAAGATTAAAAATATTAAGAAGAATTCAAGCTTCTTTATATTTTCACATGTTGGTCCAACAGATATAGTGTTGCCAACTTTCTTAAGAAGCATTCAAGCTTGGATTATCCTTAAAGCAAGTAGCTTATAGATACTATTGGATGACCTTCAAATACACCCATTTACCCCTTTGAGCATAAAAATCATCTATGTCGAATCTATTAAATGTGAATTTAAAATGGAAGGACGGGTTTGTGTGAATAAGGTCATTTCGTGTTGGCTAATAAGCCTAGCCACTATGAGACAAAACAATCCTTGGGGATGGTCAAGCTAGTTTATGAATAATAATGGGTGGAGTGGATCGAGGACATTGATATTTTTGGAGGGGAGTGTCATTGTATAACTTGCTAAATTATGAAGGTAGTGTTGGAATTGAAAGGAATCTTTAATAAAACCTTAGATAGGGGAACTGGTGCGTAGGTACCCTTGAGAGACTTTGTAAAGAGAACTACGTGAAACTTTGACCCGTTTGGAAGAGGGAACGTAGGCGGTCCTTAGGCAAAGGATGCCCTTGTGACTTCATGTCTGTAGGGGGAGGGTTTAAGGGGTCGACAACTCCAAGGGTTGGGGTTTTTTCGATTGGTTTGACCTTCTCCCATTAGCAGGCTTCAGTTGAGGCTGAATGGGTACCAGATGGGTATGAACGAGTTAAGTGAATCTAACATTGTGTATTTAATACATGATACGATTTTATATAATAAGCGAAGGTTGAATACTTTATAATGAATATTTGAATATAGGTAAAGTCCATATTGTGTTGGTTCCATGTAAAGTGTATGTGTTGAACTGAAACTAAGTCCATATCTAGAAGTCTTTATGTATAGGCCTGAGAGTCTGTGGAATGAGACTGTGATTCTTGTTATGTATGACCTGCCCAAGAGTGAACTTCCAAGATACTTGAGCAGTGATAGGCAGTCATTGGACCGTGCCAATGATTGATGTCTGGGCTACTACTAGGGATTAGTCAACGTTCACTTGGCTCATAGACATGAAGGTAGCAGGCTACCCTAGTTATGATACATCGGTTGCATGGGTAGGGACCCATTCGTGTGGATAATGGTAATCCGAGGCTAACTGCGTATTGATAGGGTTCACTGGCTATCACAGTTGGTATGCATGGAAGTGATCGATGCCATATGTTACTTAGGATTGAGAAGAAGATAGTTGATAATACCACTAAGGTCACAAGGTGGTATATGTCAGGAGCTACTTCTTCCTGGGTGGACAGACTTGTCGTCGGTGGCCTATAGGCGATTGAAGTCAGAATCCACTGGGTTTGGTAGGTTCACTACTTGGGGAACCCTTGGGATGGTGGACGGACCCATGATGTAGTATGGGATGCATTGGATCCCCTCCCAGTTGTCAGACTATATACTTAGCCTTGTGGGGTTGAGGATGGACCCGCAGTGTAGTATGGGATGCATAAAATCCTCTTCCCATTTGTCCAATGGTGTAGAAGACCGGTGGAAAGGATAGGACCCACAATGTAGTGCACAATGCACCGATATTTTTTCTATCTGGGATGCATTATGGACATGTGTTAGCCATTGTAATCAACCATTGTGGATGTGATGTATGTTGGATCTCGTCACTATGTGTATGTGATGTATGTTGGATCTCGTCACTGTGTGTATGTGATGTATGTTCTAGATTGCCACTATGTATGTGATGCATGTTGGAGCTTGCCACTATGTATATGTGAGGTACATTGGAGCTTGTTATTGTGTATTTGTGATGTATGGTGGGGCTCGTCACTGTGTATAAGTGATGTATATTAGAGCTTGTCACTATGTATTTGTGATATCTGCTAGAGCCTATCACTAGTGTAAATGTGAAATGCATATGAGAAAATCCTTGTTGTACTTGTGATGTACATTTAAACTAATCACTATTATACTTGTGATCTTTGTATGATCCCGACATTGATATACTTGTGATCTATGTATGATCTAGTAATTGTTATACTTGTGAGATCTGTGTATGATCCAATCATTGTTGTACTTGTATAGTGTATGAGCTAACTAGCTTGTGTATATGGGGGTATGCTCATGATGACCATTGTGTATAATCTTTGAGATTATGGTATGGACGATATCGTGTGAATATTGTGAATGTTTACACCCTAATGTTGGTAATGTTTGGTATGGATCCAACACTTGATGGAAAATTTATTAACATTATTTTATAATTGGCTAAGTTGATAACTTACTTATACTAAATTAATAGTCCTGGGTTAAGGTGAGATTTTAGATCTCATACGAGAGGAGAGATTGAACTCTCTCTAACATTGTGGGGTGAATTATGATGCCTCTGATTCCCACAAGGGGATACATAGGCAGGGTCATCATGAACCCTCGAGGCTTAAGTCATAGGTCTAGGAATGACCCTAGTTGTATGAGCTTAACACCTTTCAATGTAAGAATATAAGTGTGACGTTGATTGTCGTTACCATGGTGAGGTTTGAGTTATTGAAATTAGCACTTCTGGTCTATATGAAAAATGTTTGATTGGTTAAGTTGGTAGTTGTGTATAGTTTAAAAAAAAATTGTTGTGCCCAAGATGGGGATTTTACATCGTGTTTGACCTCCTCTCTGCAATGAGCTTTGAATCTCCCTTCCGACCACCGTACAAACGAAATACATTTCTCAAACACTTCATGTTCTACATTTTCAATCCCTTCATGAACATCAAAATCTTCACTCGAGATTTCCCACTCCAGAATTGAGTCCATTCCATCCAGAAAATATTTATGCACAATTGCTTCCATAACCCCCTTCACCGTTTCCACCGACTCCCCCAAATCCAAACCCCACACCATTATTAATGAACAAACATCCATGTTTGTTTAGTTCTTGTGTCTTAAATCCCCAAACACCTTACCCATAATCAACTGTATACTTTTCACCAACCTCTCATCTTTATACAAAAACATACCCTTCAATCTCCTTTTTGTCACTTCGTCGAAGAATGGGCATAATTGCCTCCTTGTCCAAAGTGTAAAATTCACCTCCATTAAATCTTTGTTACAACAATGCCGCCATCCAACTTCACACCTTCTCAAAGATTTTTTCTCCATGAAAGCTCAAACGAACCATCGAGAAATGAGGCCAAAAAGACTTTAAATAAATTTAACACTACACATTTAGCCATAATTGCAGATTGTACTAAAAGCACCGCTGCCCATCTCCACACCATTTTTCCGATCACTTCAGCCACTTTGATCTATCATTAATTCTTTCCCATTTAATGCTACGTACTTACCACCTTTCAATGAACCAACTCCTCTAAATCAACTTGCCTTAAATATTTAGTTGTCATCTCACCAACCTCTCCAAAGGTTAGAGCCTATTTCGAAAGGGTGTCAGCTTCTACATTCCCGGATCTCCTTACATGACCAACAAGGAAGTCATCAAAGGATGCTAATTCCTCCACAATTTTAGCAATTATATTCTGGAATGCCATGCATCAATGCTCCCCTTTATCACTGCCTGAATGATTATGAGAGAGTCACCTTCTAGATGAATTTTCGAAGCCCCCAATTTCTTGCCAAATCTAATAGCCGTTAATGCTGGTAAGGCTTCAGCTACATTGTTTGTCCCAATCTTCAACTTCGTCACTCCCAAGGCCAACACATTCCCTTTCCAATCGTGAACGAGGAAACCTACCCCAGACTGTCGAGGGTTCCCTTTAGAGGCACCATCAAAATTTAATTTCCACCATCCTTCCGTCGATTTTTCCCAAGCAACCTCTGCTGACACCTTTGAAGCTGAACTAACCTTAGAGCTATGCCCCTTAATAAGCAAAAAAATAAAAAAATACCATACTTATTACACTAATAACAATAAATATTTTTCTCATCAAAATTTCCTCTTATAATTGAATCACCTCTTCATTTGTTTTGTCTTCACTAATATTGATTCTTACCTTTGCTTTATCCTTGGTTGATTTTTATTAGTAATTCCTTCATTCTTTGTGATCTATCATTTTGAGGCAAATTCGTTGTAATAACTTTCTCTAAGATATTTGCAGGGACCTGAGCAACAACTCATTTGATGCGTCCCCCGTTCCTCAATGGATTTCTTCCTTAACTTTGTTAATGACAATGTAAGTCCAAACTCCAAAGTAATAAAAAATGCCTGGGAAACATGGTTTAGATTTGACTAGGGAAGCATATTGATATATTTTCTGATTTACCATCTTCCTTGCTTTTCAAATTGTTTCCCAGTGTGATGGAAAATGGAAAATTGAATGGATCGTTGCCTTCTACCGTTTTACAATTGCCACAACTGGAGACATTGTGAGTATGCTTACTACTTTCTCCTCTGTATACTGTATAGTAAATTTGAAGCAAGATCTGATCGTATTTTCGAATGAGTAGGAGAATGGCGAGAAATTTCATCGATGGAACTGTGGACCTCAGTAGTTTAACAAGCCAGACGCTGCAACTAGACTTACAGGACAACAACATCTCAGGTTTTATCCCGCAAAACACTGCCATGGACGCGTAAGAATTTTTCTTTTGCCAAGGGGATTTCAATTTTCAATGAAATGAAAACAAGTCACGCAATAAGAGTCACCTGTGCTCACTAGATTAGTGATCTATCATGTCTTTTAATAAAAGAAAAAATCATGTTGATTTCCCTACCATTAGTAATTCACTGTCAGAAAATTCACTGTCAACAATTTACCATGGAAAAATTCATGGCCATGACAAATTCACCATGAACAATTGACCGTCATGAAAAATTAATCACAAACTTTTAATGCAATGAATTTTCCATGATGGTGAATTGTTGGTGGTGAATTTTCCTTGAAATGAATTTGTCATGACAATGAATTTTCCTAAAACCATAAAAAGAATCTTATATTGCCACAAGGATTCTGCCACAGCTTCTTTTTATTTTACTTTAGCTTTCTGCTTCCATATTTATTGAAGGTGACTCACTAGAATACCTACATGAGTTCAATAGTTTCCTTCAGTCATGGTAAGCTAACGGGCCCAAACTTTTATGAGATTGGCAGCAACTTCTTTGGTAACCCGGCCTGTGCTGAAGGAACACAACTATCAACTTTGAAAGATTGTCATCCAGAAATGGCGCGAAACAGCAGCACCTACACAAGTGTTACAAAAGATTGTGGGAAAACTAGGAATTGTGGAGAGGATATGGAAATCGATCCTGCTAACTGCGAATGTGCAATGCCCTATGAAGGGAATCTGGTCTTCAGAGCTCCTTCCTTTTCAACTCTGAACAATATTTCCAGATTCCAAAATCTAGAGAAATCCTTTGTGAACCTGACAAACTTAGTGGGCTTGACAAACTCAGCAGTATACATACCTTCCGGCATGTCTTTTGACAGCAATGACTATCTCACAATACCCATTCAGATTTTTCCACCGGTTGGAATGAAGTATTTTGAGCAATCATATATTGTAAATCTGGCTTACAGTTTAAGGAATCAGACTTACAGCCCACCAACAGAATTCGGACCCTACTTATTCATACCGAATCCGTACATCTTCCCTGGTGAGATTGTCCTTCCTTTTCACGTTTGGTTCTTGAGAGGGCATTGTTTATAAATTTATTAGATTTTCCAAATTCAAAATTTCCCTCTTTGTTTCAGATCTTTCCAAAGGCTTAAGTAAAGTGGCAATTATTGGTATAGCAATCGGTGCGGCGTTGTCAGTCCTTGCCATTCTGGGCATGGGGATCTATATAATCATGTTAAAAAGGAAAGCAAGAAAGGCAGCTAAAAATAGCAGACCATTTGGTATACAAATTTTCCCCATGAAGCTAATTGCAAAGCATCTGCATATTCTTACCTCAAGTTGTGTATATTGAGATATTGATTTCCTTTTGGGATTGTATTTGTTTGTGTTCAGGTTCCTGGGGATTTCCAAGCGGCGATTATAATGGAGATGGCCCCAAACTGAAAGAAGCAAGGTGCTTTGCATTCGAGGAACTCAGACAGGCTACAAATAATTTCTCCACTGTGAATGAAATTGGATCTGGAGGTTATGGCAAGGCATATCATGTTACCTATGTTACCTTTCATTTCTCTATTACCTTAAGCCTTGTTTTGATTATACATATCACACATCAGCTTCTCTTTCTCCTCTTAATCATAAAATATTGGCTTAAACTAAATCATAGATTTTAGGGTTTCAAGTGTTGCTTATTCACTTTCCAAGTGCAAAATGAACGAAGTTCCCAAATTTGTTTCCAGGTGTACAAAGGGATCCTGGCGGCGAGTGGCCGAATGGTGGCTGTGAAGAGAGCGAAAGAGGAGTCTTTGCAGGGCGGAGCGGAATTCAAGACCGAAATAGAACTACTGTCGCGTGTTCATCACAAGAATCTGGTGGGACTAATCGGATTTTGTTTAGAACAAGGGGAACATATGATTGTCTACGAGTTCATGCCAAATGGGTCCCTAAGGGACAATCTCTCTGGTACATTTCTTTCTGCTCTGCCTTCAAAGTTCAAACGAATCATCATTTTCTGCTCTGCATGGACATTTTGAACACAATTTCTGTGAACAGGCAGAACAGGGATAAACTTTGATTGGAGAAGAAGAATTCAAATTGCTTTAGGGGCGGCAAGAGGACTAGCCTATCTTCACGATCATGCAAACCCCGCAATAATCCACAGAGACGTGAAGTCCAACAAAATCCTGCTTGATGAAAATCTCGTTCCCAAGGTAGCAGATTTCGGGCTTTCCAAACTCATAGCGGACACAGGCACCAGAGGACATATCATAAGCCAAGTCAAGGGAACATTTGTGAGTACAGCTCTCTAATCAAAAGCTGTTTAAACTCATTCTGATGTCTGTACTAGCCCAAATTCATACAAAATATTGGTAATATTTTTTTCTTTTATTTTCAAAAAGATGTACGATTGGGCAGGGGTACCTGGACCCAGAGTATTACATGACACAGCAGCTGACACAGAAGAGCGACGTGTACAGTTACGGTGTTGTACTGCTTGAACTGCTAACTGGCAGACAGCCCATAGAACGAGGGAAATATCTGGTTCGAGAAGTGAGGAGTGCTACTGAAACTGTTCTTGCGGAGCACCAGCTGTTGGATACAGTTCTCAGAAACTTTCCCATTACTCCCTCTGCTTTAGAAAGCTTTGTAATCTTAGCACTGCGTTGCTGTGAAGATCTCGTTGAGTATCGACCGAGAATGAGTGAAGTGGTGAAGGATCTTGAGTCCATGGCAGACATCTGTGGAGCTAACGTACGATATAGAAGGTGACACGGAGATGGAACATGGTGTTACATTTAGAAAGCTCGCTTTTCACCCTTATGCTAATTCTGCGTCGGCTTCATTTGATTACAGTGGTAGTGGCGGACACATTGTGCCTCCAACAGTAGAACCCAAGTAGTCTTTGAGCTTGTGTTTGCACAACTGCATCTTTGCATAAAATTGTGGATATAACCGCATCAATGTATTTTCCCAATCCCATTTAATCTTTTCAGCTTCCACCCAACATACAATTGTTGTAAAATCATACAATTCAATGCAAGGGGCTGTGCTGAAGAAGTTGTGTTCATCAATGATTTGAATATGATCTTTGACTATTTAATATGATGCTTTGGACTATGAAGTCCCCGATCTAATCAAATTATACATGAAATACTCTATTTTAATCAATGTCCATGAAGATCCCTCTATAAGCTAGGTGAGATATATCAAGAAAAATCAGTGAACAAAATTTTCTTAAGAAAAAACTTGTCTCCCTTGAAAATGGAAGGTGGTGGATGAATTTTAGGCCACCTATAATAATTCCATATGTTGGTGGTTCAATTGATAATGGTTGGTGTAAAAAATGGACGAGGAGGAGAGATGTCACATCTTGTTCTATTTTTTCCCTAATTCATGAGATTAATTTGTTATGGCTATTGAAAGTATTTTAATTGTCTTAAAAGTTAAAATTTTGTGGATTTTTTTCTTTCTAAAGAAGGTATCTATTAGGTTCAAAAAAGACTTGAATATTTGTAGAAGATCTAAAGAAAGAGGAAAGAAGAACAAGAAGTGTAAAAAATTAAAATCAAACTTTAAAGGGAGATCCAAATCTCTTGGAAAATCCAAAGTTATTTGTCAGAACCATAATAAGCCTTAAATATTACATAAGGAGTTTAAAGAAAAATATAAATATTTTATTTATTTATTTATTATGATTCTAAGTCTAAGAAGGAAGACAATGATGTGTAACTACTCATACAAGTAATGATGCATTATTAATTGAATCAAATACATATTTTCATATGACTGTAATAAAGATTATTTTCCAAATATAAAGAATTTAATGGAGGTAAAGTGTGATTAGGTGATGATTCTTATCTACATATTATTGGTCATGGTAATGTTAAAATTTATATTTCTTGTCAAGTAAAAAAGGATTTATGATGTGTTGCATGTCCCTGAGTTATAATTTTTTTTGTTAAATATAAACAAACTAATAGATGTAAGTGTGTATATAGTATTTTATAATACAAAATATAATATATTAGAGGTGATATAGTGATTTTTAGAGGCATTATAATCAGAACATTGTATAAGCATGATGCATGCACTATTGATATGTAATATTATTTCTATAAAAATAAATCTTATGACTACTTCATAAGAAAAAGAGTTGGGTTCCCCTTTAGTGAATGGTTGTCACTTTTAGGTACTAAGAGGATTGTTTCTTTTGAATCAAAGAGTTACCTATAGAGAAGACTATGTTATGTAACCATAAATAAGGCCACATTGGAGATAAGGGTCTAAGGACCTTGAAAGATAAAAATCTTTTTGAAGGTTTAGTTGATTGTAATGTTGATTTTGCATTTTGTGATCATTATTTTTATGGTAAACAAAATCATGTTTATTTTTACTCAAGTTCTCACAAGACTAATAGTGTTTTGGATATTATTCATTCTAATGTGTTTGGTCTTATTCATGTTGTTTTGATATTATAATCCACATATTATATTTTGTTTATTGATTATTATAGAAGAAGGACATGGGTTAATTTTATAAAGAGTAAATCTAGTTTTAAGAAAATTTAAAGAATTTAGAGTAATGGTTGAGTTACAAAATAGAAAAAACAATTTGAGGGTTGACAATGATGAATATTTTTTCTCTAATTATTTTGATAGATTTTATAAAGAATCAGGTATTTAGAGATAGAATAAAACACCATTCTCCATGTTAAAATGTGTAGGAGCTAAAAATTAGCCTTATCCCAAGATCACCTGCAAAAACAATGAAAACCTTCTACAAGAGAGTATGCAATAAATGAGCTTGTTTGATATTAAAATCTATCAAATATGATGATGAGGTATATTACAAAGGTGTACAATGACCTTTCTTATATAGACAAGGTGTGATGAATTACCAAATGCAAAACATTAAATAATTTATGTCATTACTAAATGATATGATTCATTATTAAATGGCCTAGGACTCTAGAATTAAATAAAAGTTGAAAAGATAAGATATGATAAAATCTTATCTAGATAAATAAGACTTCTAGAAATATGCCTAGGACCTAAGTAGAATTAACATGTAAATAGGAGGTCGTTAATTTTAAAATAGTTAGGTAAATTACCTATTTACACCAACAGAATGGAGTTCTAGAAAGAAAATAAGATATTGATGGAGAAGGCTAAGAGTATGCTTGGTGGTGTCAAACTAGAACAAAGGTTTTGGTTTGAAGTTGTATCTATCATTTTATACTTGATTAATATTCCTCCTACATCATCTCTTGTTGGTAAAATTTATTTGGAGATGTGTTTAGGTAACAAGATTTTACTTATACATCTAAGATTTTTTGGTTTCAAGGCATAAGTATATATACCAAAGGAGAAATGAGAAAAGTTGGAGAACATAGTTGTGAAATATATCTTCACCAATTATAGTTATGGTGTGAAATGATACAATATTTTTAATCTTGTTGCATATAAAATAATATATTGTAGATGTGTTATTTTTAAACTAAGCCTTCTTTTGTTATATTACAACTAGAACAAAGTAAAAGTAAATATATGATTTATGTTCCCACTATACTTGAAGAAGTTAAATCAAAATGCTAAGATAAACAAAAATTTAATGAGAGCTCATCAAGATTTGAAAATTTAGAAGAGGAGGAAGAATCACCACCTTAGCTTGTTTGAAATTATACAATGCACCAACAACCACCAAAAAAGTATTGGTATTCTCCTAATGATGAGATGTATATTTTATTTGAATAATAACATAGATGAATTGAGATCTACAAAAGATTCATTAGGTATGAATGATGTAGAGTATTAATAAATAGCCATGGATGAGGAAATGGTATCATTAGAAAAGAGTGATATATGTGATTTAGTACTAGTTATTATAGTAAAGTATAAAAAATTAGTTGCAAATTTGGATAAAGGATAGTTGGATTGGATTGGATTGTATCTAGATATCCAATGAAAAGGTAAAATAATGTATAGAAATAAGGGGATAAAATATTTAACACCTCATGAATTAAGCGATTATTTTATCATATTGGAACAAGTCCAATTATTTATATATTTTTTGATCCTAACTAAGGTTTTAGGAGATGGGTGGTTAAGATTGATGAATGGATTATTAACAAAAATGATTGGGTAGATGAAAGGATTGGTAGCAACAAGCTCATGAGAGGAGTGACATGAGGGTAAATGCAAGAAGATGAGTCCACAAAATGTGGAAGTTTTTGCCTTAGACAAAAACCTGAATTGGCTTCAAGAAAATGGGATACTGTTTTTTAATAAACAGGATCCTGTTTAGGTTCAGGGTCCCAAGCCTAAAATCTAAAAGTGCAAAATGGGATCCTGATTTTTAAAATGAGATCCCGTTTTGAAAAGTTTCCATTTTTGGAAAATTTTCAATTGGAAACTTTCCACTTTTGAAATTTTTCCATTTTTGGAAACTTTTCAAACAAGATCCTGATAAGTTCTTGTGAACCACTACTCATGAATCATGGGTCAATGAGTTTGAATTGAAACTACACGATTGAATCCTGATAGCAATATCATAATTTGACACGCTACTGGAAAGGTATGGGTTTATATACTGCATATATTTTGAGACAAATCTGTAATAAATCTAGTATTTGGATTGAAAATCGAATATTTCATAAAAATAAAAAAAATAATGCTTTTATGAAACGACATCCCATTTTGAAAAATTGCCAAAAATGGAAAGATTTCAAAACAGGATCTTGTTTTAGAGCGGGATCCCATTTTTAAAAATATTGAATTTTTGGTCGAGTTTGTGCTTTGTTTTTTGGTTTGGGAAAAAGCTTGGGGGCATGAACCCAAGCTTTGGACTTGCAAGTTGAAGGTCTTGTCAATGTCACAAGAAAATAAAGACTTTGGGCATATGTTTGAAGTTATTTTTTGCTGAATTTTTTGATGAAATTAAAACCCATTATAGATGAGGTGATGTAGATTCCAAATATGTAATTTGTTTACAATTTGATTATTTTTTCTATTTTTCAATTAATTTTTGATGAAACTAGTCCATAAACTTGAAATATCAAGGTTTTTTAGTATTTTAATAACTTTTTACTAAAATAATTTTCTTACGAACGAATTGCACAAAACATACTTCAAACAATTCTTTTCAATTAAAAAAAAAATAAAAAAATGATAAGTTTAGGTCATTTTATGCGTGACATACACGATGATTTTTCTAAACAACAAATATGGTCAATAAAAAATTAACAAAAAAAATATTCAATAAAAAATTACAAAAAAAATATTGAAAGTGTGCTTCAGTGCGTTACAAATATTTTCCCAAAATTATTTAGAAAAATACGATTATTTAGGTCAAAATATGGATGATGTACACGTGCATGGTATGGTAAAAAAAAAGTGACTTTTAAATACTGGTTTTTAGAAATGCCTATTGAAAATCAATTTGTATCATCTGGGTATTAAAATAAATTACATATTTGCAAACTAAATTCCGAGTACTACATTTTATGAGTATTGACTTTTTGAAGATTCCATCTCCAAGTGCTACAAATTTTAAGGTCAAATGTGACAAATTCTGAAAATTAGGGAAAACACTTCCACTTTTTGGCTAAAAAGTTGACTCAACTTCTTGCACACACCCATGAGTAACCTATTTAGATTTTGGAAGAATTTCCCTTAACCTTAATGGAGGGATGGCCATTCTTTTCATGACATATATAGCCAAGGCCTTGAAATCTTAGATTTATTTTTACTTGGATGGTCTCTAAGATGTCTAACTCATAAAGGCATAAGCCTTTGCCTTGATTATGAATGTTTTGGTAAATTTGATTACTGATGGTATACTAATTATTTTAGAAATAAGATTTGAATATATTTTTAGATGGGTAAGTAGTAGTGGTAGTGGTAGTTTCCTCAATGGTGAGGAAACTATCTTGGATATAAGTGGTGGAACCAATGTGATAGGACTGTGGTTTATAGATTTATTTAGTAGGGATGATTGAATCTTTAAATAGTAAGGGATCATGGAAGGGATTAGTTGGGATGGTTAGATATTGATTTAGGTGATGAAATATGTTTAGAGTCTTTGGAACAATCTCTTGACATAGTTGGATTTGTTCGAAATATATATAGGAGTATTGGTGGATTGTGTTATTATTAGTTAGTGTGTATCTAGAGACTATTCATGGGGTATGTGCAGGATTATAATGGAAAAAACAGGCCCTTAAGTGGCAATGAAAATTCAGAAAAATCAGAGTTAGGCAACTTGACATAAAAATTTGAATAAGTTATCTATATTATTTCAAAAATATGTAAGAATAGAATCTCTGGAAAATTGAATGTAGTTTCTAAACTACTAAGTCTATTTTATTTCTTTAAAAGTCTATTTGATGAAAATTTGAAATTTCAATGCAGTTGTACTTAAATTTCAGGGAAAAAATAAGAAGTAGGTGTTTGTCTGACCACCCTAACCACAATAAAATGATAATATTTTTTTATAATATTTTAGATATAAGTAGAGGACTTATGTCCGGATGTGATGCTTATTTTTTGTATTGTTTTTCCAATTAAATAATTAATTATGATTTTTTTATTACAAATTTTAAAAATATAAAAACTTGTATGTCTGACCACCTTAACTTGGTCAAAACTTCATGAAATTCTGTTTTTTTTAAAATCCTATAATATGCGAAGCATAGAATGTGACACATTTTTGGATTCAAAAAATATGATACCGTTTGAAAGTTATAGATGTTTTTCAATCAGCCTATCAATTAGAACTTTAGTTGTAATTCTAATAGAAAACGAATAATAATTATTTATTAAATTCAAAGTAAAGAATAATTTATATTGGTGGAAAGCTAAGAGTCTCCTCTACAAACCCTTTTCGTTTTATCAAATTTTGGCTAAAAATAAAGTCGTCAGCCACATGGACAAAGTCTAGAAAAACAAGGTAAGTTGTCAAACACGTTTTTTGCGTTGACTTCTTAAGATTGGCATGTCCAAGCCAAATACCAAAGCAAGCCCGAGCCTAACCCTAGGAAATAAATTTTGTGTCAAAAATATTGGATATCCGTTTCAAATCGGATATCCAATTTAGTTTATATATGATTTTAAAAAATGTTATACACTTTATAATATATGATTTATAAAATGCAATAAATATTTTATAGTTTATTTTAATATATCTAGTTTAGAATATACAATATAGTTTATAATTTAATATATAATATATTATATTATTATGTATAATATTTAAATATTATTTCTATATTTTAGTTAATGTATATATATTACTAATATATAAAATATTATATAACTAATTAATATTACTAACATATAAAATATTTAAATATTATCTCTTTCCCTCTCCCCATTATTCCCTCCCACTCCCTCCCTCTCTACCCTTCTTCCCTCTTCTCCCTCCTCCCTTCCCTCCCCCTCTCTCTCTCTCTCTCTCTCTCTCTCTCTCTCTCTCCTACCCCTCCTCCTCTCATGATCTCTCTCCCCACCTCACTCCTATGTTCCACTCTACCCTTAGCTGTCCTCTACTCTTAAACCTTAAATCCTTAAACCCTTGAACCCTTTTACCCTCTATCTCTCTCTCACACTCTCCCTCTCTCTTCTAAAGACTCTCCCTCATACCTCCCCTCTCCCTCTCTCTGCATCTCTCACTCACTCCTCTACTCTCTCTCTCTACCCTTAACCCTAACCCTTGAACCATCTACCCTCTACGCTTAACCCTTTACCCTATATCTCTCCCACTCCCTCCTTCCCTCCCTCTCTCTCTCAAGTCTCACCCTCTTTCCCCCTCCCCCTTTCTCAGGTCTCTCTCTCTCACTCCTATCTCTCTACCCTCTACCAATTTAACCCTCTACCCTCTATCTCTCTCCCACTCCCTCCCTCTCTCACTGAATCCCTCTCTCTCTCCCCTCTACCCATAACCCATAACCCCAAACCCTAAACCCTAAACCCTTAAGACCCAAACCCTTAAACCCTCTACCCTCTACCCTCTACCCTCTCTCTCTCTCTCAAAACTCACCCTTCTACATCCTCTCCCTCTCTTAGGTCTCTATCTCTCACTCACTCT